>JAECUM010020192.1:0-85461 GCA_016617855.1 Megalonaias nervosa
ATTGTGCAATTGAGTCTAATATAGAATTTTTAAGTTAGTCTAATATATAATTTTTAATTTACTCAAATGCAGAATTTTCAATTTTATTGTAATATAGAATTTTTAATATTACCCAGTTTTTTTAATTCATAATTTTAGCCTAATATAGAAATTTTAATTTTAGTCTAACAGAGAATTAATTTTAGTCTAACACAGAATTATGTTTAGTCTAAGACAGAAATAATTTTAGTCTAACACAGAATTAATTTTAGTGTAACACAGTGTAACACAGAATTAATTTTAGTGTAACACAGAATTAGTTTTAGTCTAACAGAATTAATTTTAGTCTAACAGAGAACTATTTTTAGTCTAACACAGAATTTGCAACTTTAGTCTAATATAGATCATATAGATTTGTTTAGTTAAGTTTACCTTAGAGTTTTGAATTTAGTCTAATTTAGAATTTTTCCAATATGAGTCTAATATGGTAGTTCTAATTTTAGTCCTTTATAAAGTTTTTAATTTTAGTCAGTTATAGGATTTTTACATTTTAATCCAATATAGGATTTTTAATTTTAGTCTATTATAGAATTTTTAATTTAGTCAGATATAGAACTTTTAATTTAACTAATACAGAATTTTTATTTCAGTCTAATATAGAATTTTTAAAATTAATCTAATATACAGTTTTCATTTTCACTGATTTAAGATTATTTTTTTTGTCTTAGTAAATATTGGATGCTTAATTTTAGTCTAATGTAGGGTTTTTAATTTTAGTCTAATATATAATTTTTTATTTAGTCTAATACAGCATTTTTGATTTAGCCTAATACAGAATATTTATTTCTGTCTGATATAGAATTCTTAAAAATAGTTTAATGTACATTCTTTTTATTTTATTCTAATGGCATCTATAAATTTAGTCTAATAAAGAATTTTTATTTTTGGTTTTACATATAAATTTTAGTAGTAGTCTAATATAGAATTTCTAATTTAGTCTAATATTGATATTTTAATTTTAGTCTCATATAGAATTTCTAATTTTATTCTAATATAAAGTTTTTAATGTTAGTCTAACAAAACTTTGAGTTTTTTAGTATAATTTAGAATCTGTTATTTTAGTCTTATATAGCATTTTAAATTTTGGTCTAATACAGAATTTGTATTTTTAGTCAAATCTATTTTTTTTTGTTAAATTTTTAATTTTTAATTTAGTCTGACGTAGAATCTGTAATTTTAGTTTATTTATATAATGGTGTTTAATTAGATAGTAGCTGTTGAAGGGGACCTGGATTCAAAGGACTACCTGGGGGATTTCTGAATGGTTTCCCCAGACTGACCTGACTCAGAACCACTAACTTTTACATAACTGAATTCCCATTGCGGGAAAAATCATGTAAAGAAGATATCTAAAAAACGCAAATTTCTATTTCAATTTCCTGGTATGTCTACATGCATACTTTATTAGTTATACTGATCCTAGGCTCAATTTAAGACCTTTCCTCCATTTAAATCATTCTTTCTAAGGCTAAATTCCCTAAAATGGCATGCAAGCATCATAAAACCAATTTGGAATAACCTCCATGACTGTGAAATATAACCCTACTGGGTGATAGTAACAGTCCCTTGAGATGTTTAATATCTTCCAAATAGTCAGTTTATGCAACGAAAACCTCCCTTCAGGACCTTTCATACCTTTAAGTCAGTCTTTCTAGAACTAAATTCCAAAATATGGCATGCAGCAGCTTGGAATAATCTCCATAGAGAAATATAACTCCATAGGGTAATAGCAACAACACCTACAGACCTTTAATATCTTAAAAATATTCTTCTTTTGCAACAACTACCTTGAAGAATTTCCCTCACTTTACAATACGATTTTAAGTGATTAATTTAAGAAAAAGAAGGTATGTATGCATCATACAACATCCACTGGAATAACCCCCATAAGCGTACAATACAAGTCTTTGTGGCACTAGTAAAATTCACTTTCAAAACTTAATATCTTCCTACTATTCATGTTAAGCAACATCTCCCATCTAGGTCTCTCCTACCTTGAAAATAGTCTTTATAGAACTAAATTTTTAAAAAAAGGTATGCTGGCATAATGCAACAACTTGGAGTAAACACCCTAGGCTGTGAAATATAACCCTACGGGCAACAGTAATAGTCCCTTGAGATTTTTAATATGTTCCAAATATTAATTTTGTGCTACATCTCCCCTCAAGCCTTCCCTACCTTTAAATCAATCTTTCCAGGACTAAATTCCAAAATGTTGCATGCAAGCATCATGCAACAACTTGGAATAACCCCAATAAGTTCTGTGGGACATTAGTAACAAGATCCTTAGACCTTTAATATCTTCCAAATATTCTTTTTCTGCAACAACTCCCTTGAAGACCTTTCATACATTACAATGGTTTTAACATTATTGAATTTCCCAACACGGTGTGCATGCATTGAGCAGCAGCTTAGAATAACCCTCATAGCTGTGGGTTAATAGCAAAAATACCTTTGGAAGTTTAATATCTTCCAAATATTCTTTTTCTGCAACAACTCCCTTGAACACCTTTCCTACATTACAATGGTTTTAACATTTTTGAATTTCCCAACATGGTGTGCATGCATTGTGCAGAAACTTAGAATAACCCACATAACTGTGGGTTAATAGTAAAAATACCTTTAGAAGTTTAATATCTTCCAAATATTCATTTTATGCAAGAACTCCCCTCAAGACCTCACTTACCTTTAAACTGGCCTTTTTAGGACTTAATTACATTATGGCATGAAAGCATAATGCAACAATTTGGAATAAACCCCATAATAGTGAAATATAACTCTATAGGACAATTTTGAAAATCCCTTTAGACATTTTGACATCTTCCATATATTCTTTCTCTGAATCAGATCCCTTGAATACCTTTTCTTACTTTTAAAATGGTCTTTAAATGATTAAATTTCCAAAATGTCATTCAGGCATTGTGCAACAACTTGGAAAAAAATCTTCATGACTGTGAAATATAACTCTTTGTGGGATAGTAGCAATCCCTTTAGATCTTTAATACATTCCAGATATATGTTTCATGTATTGACTCTCTTTAGGACATCAGGCAACAGTTTGTGTAGGTTTCATATTGGCGATACCTTGCAATGGTCCAATTAGATCTTTCCTACATTCAAGTTGTCCTTTTAGGAATAAAGTCAGAAAATTTCCCAAAGACATCATTGAACAGATTGGTGTAACCTTCATTACTTTGAAATATTTCCCTACCATCAGATAAAAAGTTTCCCCATGACTATCTATTTTGCAAATAGTTATGTACAACATTCAAACAAAATGTTTTGATTCAGTCTTATCTAGCAACACAAAATAAAACTTAATACAAATATAATACAAAGAAATAATATGATTATTTTATTAAATATTTTTACAAAGATATTTCAAATACAAATATGTTGTTCAAACATGTATTTCAAATACAGATATTTTTTGGAAACATATTTCAAGTACAATTATTTAAAAAATGCCATGATAAAGAAAAATAAGATTAAATAAATATAAAGATTTTAAATAAATACATAAATTTTTGAAAACTACCAATTAATTTGGAAATCCAAGTTGTTGCTCGCAATTTCTAGAGAAATGGCTATCCCAAGTTGGAGCCCAGTAAATCCGTTTTGACCTGTTAAGTGTTAATCTACAAGCATACATACTATGGGAAAAAAAAAAAAAACATTTCAGGGTGAAATGTGTGATGCTGGATTAAATAGTATAAGCCATTTAAAGGTGCCCATGAAGGTACATAATGGAGAAATGCCATTTAAATGTGAAGCATGTGATGAAATGTTTAGGCCTAGTCAAAGTGAACATTTGAAGAAGCACATGAGAATACATGTTAGAGAAAAACCATGTAAGTGTGAAGTATGCGGAAAATTGTTTAGTCTGAGGGGTAGTCTTGAGCGACACATGAGAATACATACTGGAGAAAAACCATTTAAATGCGATGAATGTGATGGAAAGTTTAGTAGAGCTGATCACCTTAAAGAGCACATGAATACACACACTGGAGAAAAACAGTCTAAATGTGAAATATGTCATGAAATATTTAGTCAGAGTGGATATCTCAAAGTGCACATAAGAATACATAGTGGAGAAAAGCCATGTAAGTGGGAACAGCTTGGGGTGTAACGTTACCATGGTTCCATTAATTGGGTGGCTATACTTTATATGTATGTGATTAATCACTATAAATATTACCCAGTCCAGCAGTTGTTGCTGCTGTTGTAGGGTTGGACGCCATTTTTCAGCACAAGATAGGCTATATATGGCAGCCAGTATCAGTGGTGGAGGAAGAACCCGGTAAACCTCTGGTAAGAACCACTGACCCACGGTAAGCTACTGGCAAGCTTTCTCACGTACCCACAGACTCAAACCCATGCAGACTGGTGTGACGGCAGTGATTCGTAACGGTGAACGATTTAGACCACTCGGCCACTTGGGCCTCCCTCCAGCCCCATCCAACAGTATCAAAGAAGCATATTAAACAAAACAGATTCAGCATCTATTAGAATGCATAATGCAACAAAACAGCATGCTCAGACTACAGCAGTGATTTTATCCTGGAACTTTCTTATGATTATGGACATGTATATGTTTACTGGTTCACTTTCAGAAGTAAGCTCTCACTTAAACTGGTACCCTTTTAATAGCTCCTGTTTTTGATACGATGAAACACACCTTTCCCTCTAGTTTCAATAATAAGAAAATTTGGAATGTTTAATATCAGATTGTGACGACCAAGATTGGTCGTGAGCATCAGGATACTGATAGTTTCTTAGATTTCTCTCACAATATTCTACATTTATAATGTTGCCATCATCTATTTCACACATGTTTACAAAGTAGCAAACTTTTGACTGTCTTGTTTCAAATTTTATGCAATAAAGTCATTCACTGAACTGCGATGTACTGGTTCTTTGAAGGTGTTCAAATTTTTCTCTGCCTCATCAACAGCCTTTAGGACTTTTGTGTTCCATTGTTTAACATATTTTTGTTCATACATTCACCCACATTTGTACATCCTTCATAGTAACAGCTTAGAAGTCGCACTAGCAACTGATGAACAACTCTGTGCCTCTCACAAGCAATAGGGGGTTGAACAGACCACTTTTTAGAGGAGTCCGTTTTTAAAAATAAAGCTTCCTACAAAAATGAAAATACAAGGTCAATAACACTAAACAGCAGCCTCTAACCGACTGAGGCCTCTCTAACCGGGTTAGCTCATTTTTGTATTTTCAAATTTTTATGCGTTCTTGTTTACCGACCAATTGGTCGTCACCCCCCCCCCCCCCGCTGCTGTCTCTCTCAACCAAAAGTTTTATCGAGACCTACATGATACCTTGACTGAGGATCATATAAATTTATTGTGATAAATCCATGAGAAATTGCTTGTGCTTTTGAGAAGACGTCCCCTGAACACTAAGCCTGATGGATGTTTCGCAGAGTATGTGTATCGTCTCCATTAAACACAACCAGAAGATTGCAGTTATCTCTGATCACTTAAGGTATTTGTGTATATCGCTTAGTAATATATATAATATCGGTGTGTTTGTGTCTGCCTCGGGAAAATATCCGAGCCGGATTTGATTGTTTGTCTAGCATCACATCATCATATACTACAAGATTATTAATACATCCATCAAGATCACCCACATATGGGGCTTCATCAATATCAGTGATAAAATCAATAACATCTTTACCGTCCTTGTCCAACAATTTTGCATTTTCATTAAAATCTTTAAGCACGTTTTAGCATCACTGATCATTTACAGATAGTGCCACTAAATACAACTTGTCCCACTTGAGCCATCTCATTATTAGGTTGAGCAACAACTGCGTCTTATCAGACCCAGATGGACCCATGATAATTGTTCTGATAGAAGTTGGTAGCACTGGATGATGCTTGATTGGCTCTTGCTTTCATCTCGATGAAAAATCAATGATATCCATGTTGTAGAAATATATAATAAGTATATGAATTTATACTGTGTTTGATGCAGTGGACCCACCCCCACAAGTGGATTAGAAACAATGAGGAATAAAAAGCGTGCACCTACGGGCAAGTGTGTGAAATGTGGTACAAAAATATAAATTTATCCCTAATGAAACAGGCGGAGATATCGCTGCTTCACTGGGAAAATTACCAGGAGCTCCATTGGCTAAATATCCTGGTGAGAAGCAGCTTCCTGGATATAATTATTGTGGTCCTGGAACCTGACTTGATATCCGACTTGATGAAAAAGATCAACCAAGACCTGGAAAGTATCCAATAAATGCGAATGATCAAGCGTGCCACGTTCATGATGTGATGTATAAAAATCAAGATTTGCAACAATGATATATTGCAGACGTGAAGTTGATTCACACTTTCAAGTCTGTCAAAATTAATCTCAGAGAATCACTAGCTAATTGGCTGGTAAGATCTGCGATGAAAGGTAAACTAGTGGTAGGGGCTGGTAATTAGTTGGCCAATTATTATTATAATAATGGACTCAATTTATTATAGCCCAAGAGGATATTAGAGGGGTAGAGCAGCGATTAGTAAACTTGCTGATGGCAGCAAATGTCACACACTCTGTTGCTGCAAATTGGTTAGCACAACAGGCAATATGGCAAATTTATTTACCACCACCTAAAAACATTCAGTACACACATTTTGATGTCAGCGCTCACAATGAAGTTCATCAGGCAAATATTTTGTTTTTACCACATGATACTATTAAAATTTGTAGACGTCAATCGCGCACATACAAATACGTGTTGGCTGTTGGTGACATTGCAAGGAGGTATAAAATGAAGCAGACCCAATATCAACAAATACAACAACTTAAGTTGCATCTGCATTTGAACAAATTTATCAACGAGGGCCCTTGAGCAGTTGAGCAGTTTAATTGAACACTTGCTGAGCGATTGTTTGGATATCAATATACGCAGGAAATTTCCCTAAATAAAGTTCAGGAAGACATGAGATCTCGTGAATGGGTTGCAAGTCTACCAAGTGTGGATAGCTGTGTTAAATAATGAAATTACTCATGGAACTTCTATGAAACCCATCAATGTGATCACAACAAACACATACCAGTACAACGACGTGACCCTTTCTCAAAACAACCAGTACTAGGTAATTTGACTGTAAGATATTTATATATTTATATGAACCTGGTGAACTTGAAGGTGCTAAAAAGAGAGCAACTGATCCTGTTTGGAGTGTGACCACACATACAATTTCCAGCGTGGTAAGATCCACGGGTAGACCTGCAATCTACTAACAAGATTCAACTGTTCCTCAGCGTGGATTTGTACGTGAACAATTACAATTCCTGATGATACACAATTACCACCGCCTTCGCTCTTGTGACGGTCTTACTAAACACCCCAAGACACACCAGGACGCCCCAAGACACCCCAGGACACCCCAAGACTCTCCAAGAACACCCCAGTATTACATATATTCGCACCAAAGCTCTCAAAAAACGTACAAAGAAGCGAACAAAAGCAAGCACAAACATACAAATTGATGCTATTAATGATTGATAGAATTGGTTGATGGCCCCATTTCCGAGAGCCTACGGAAAATAACTCTTATGCATCAAATCTCTTTAATATTATATATTTTCAAAACAATTTCCTCATTAAATGACAATACACCATTCTTCCCTCATTTATTTTGTTATGAACTGTTTATATACAAAGTTTCATTTCAAATCGTGCCATCGAAATTTTTGACAGACGTTTAGAATACATGACCAATGATTGTTACAAACTTCACGGGAGTGATTTCCCTTGATTTTAATTAGCTGTGAAGGAAAATTGCTCTCTAATTCCCTTGATTTTACTTCGATGTCAAGAGAAATCGCTGTGTGTAGATTCTTTGATATATCGGATGTAATTTGTCTAAACTGTTTGAATATATAGGTCATTTAATGATTGGTGCAGTCACGTAGAAAGTTAATTATCAACAGTAACTCACCAACCACCACGTCGTTTAATTCAAATACACTTAAATCATTCCATATGTTCCACTGAAAGTTGATCTAATGAAGCAGCAGAGAGGGTGAACAGACCACTTGTCTAGAAGGTTCGCAAAAATAAAGGTTCCTACAAAGACTGAAATACAAGGTCAATAACGTCAAACCGAAGCCTCTAACCGACTTATTGGGTTACTTTAAGGTTGACTTTTTTCATTTTTTTATGCGTGTTCGTTTGCTCGCCGCCCACTTACTGTTGGTCGTCACTCTCTCTGCTGCTGTCTTTCAGCCAAAAATTTTATGGAGACCTATACGATACCTCGACCTAGGATCATGTAAATTTATCGTGATAAATCCGTGTAGGGTAGATTGTGGTTTTGAAAAGTGTAATTGTGGAAATTTCTGTCGATCTATAAAGAGCACATTAATTTGGGCAGGTGAACGATTGATTAGATTTATGGGGACAGAAGCGCGTTAGAATCGCTGTACTGCACGGATGGTTAATGTCTTTATCATGAGGGAAGTGATTTTTAATTAAACCTGCGTTTATTTAACCATCAGACAGACTAGAAGGGAAGGTTAATGTTCGATCGTTGTATCAGAAATGTTTGAATTGAAATTTTCTAGTCATTTGGACAAGGGGACCGCAAGTTTTCGCGCCTAGTGATAAAAGGCGGGAGATATATTTAGTCCCATTGGTTATGCTAAATAAGGGGCGTGTTCCCATACGAAAATTCCTGTTGTTAAACATGTCCCATTGCCACATTAAATCAGTCCACGTAATTCTGCAAGAGAAAACAAACGTAAGAGACTCCGAGCGAATTTGGAAGAGATTTTCTAGTAAAACAACTGTCCAAGGGACCGGATGTCTGGAGAGTCGTAGGACACATTTCTGGGTAGAAGCGTGCAAAGCTTGAAAGCACAAGGTATTGCCTCAATCTCCTATAAACCGTTGATACCAATATATATAACAATTTGCTAAGATTTATTTGCTTATATCTGCATGAATTTATTCGTTTCAATCCGTAGACTTATTTTCTTTTCAATCTCATGTAAACCGTTGATATCAATATAACGATTTGCTAAAATTTATTTGCTTATATTTGCATGAATTTATTTGTTTAAAATTCGTAGACTAATTTTCTTGATATAAGTACAACCGTGTTGAGTTAATCTATCTGAATCCGTACAATGATTTTTCTTTATATAAGTTTGACGAGTTGTTTGAATTTTTGTCGTCTTGACTGTTATAGGTATTCTAGGATTTCATGCCTTACGTTAGTTGATATGAGTTACGAGAATCAGTATGAATTCACTGATCTTGGAATTTGTGTATTGACTGAAATAATGTAGTTAAGCCATGTAATGAATTTCATTCATTCATTTGTGTAATTGAGACGAGAACGAAACTGTTATGTCTTGTGGGACATTAAGGTGAATCAGGGTTGAAAATAGCCATTAATCTTATGAAACTAGGTTTGTTTACGGTCTGTCACGTTTAGCTTGACCAGAGAGCCTTGGTATCTGTTTGAATTCCGATAGAACAATAGCTGACTTAACAAGAGAGAGAGAGAGAGAGAGAGAGTAATGATCGATTCCCAGTAGGATATCTGATTAGAGATTTAGGTTGTTTCTCTGTTTTATTTTTGAAAGGGGAAATAGCTCCACACATTGAAGTATCACGCAGCGGTGTATCCCCGCATTGAAGTGCTACACATTGAAGTACCACGCAGTGGTGTATCCCCGCATTGAAGTGCCACACATTGGTGTATCCACGCATTGGAGTACCACGCATTGATCTAACCCACACAAAGATCGAGAGCAGAAAGAGAAAAGGACCGGGAAGAACGGCCACAGTGAAGTTGGAGTGAACCAGAATAACCAGGCTATGAAGTTGTGCAAGGCAATGACTTCGATTGTTCACTCGATTCTATGATGAACTAATTCTATCATTTAAAACAGATCGGCTATTTATATAAGCATATTTGTGTCTGAAATTCGGTGAATGATTTATTTAAAAAAGAAGTGTATCATCCTAATGTAATGCATTTCACAGTTGTTTTATATTATATGATTTATTTCAAAAGAAGTGTATCTTCCTAATGTAATGCAGTATCACAGTTGTTTTATATAATTGATTAAATTGTAATCTTTTATGTACGGGGGCTCGTGTCATTCTGTTTATATATCTGCTCAGATCTCTATCTATTCCACCTCTAAGGTTTCACACTTTTTATTAATATTTACTCGCTCCGGGCTATAACACCGACGGCGATCAACCTCAAGATAACGATAACCCAATAAAGCTGGCACCTTGTAAGAATGTACAATCACACACCACCACCGCCAAAGTTGGGCACCGACAAAAAGAAATTTTTGAACTTGATCATGTCCATGTCCCCTGAACACCAAGTTTGATGAATGTTTCGCAGAGTATGTGTATCTACTCCATTAAACACAACTAAAATATTGCAGTTGTCTCTGATCACTTTAGGTATTTGTGTATATCGCTGAGTAACATAAATCACGTCAGTATTTTTGTGTCTGCCTGTAGAAAATATCCGAGTTGGATTTGATTGTTTGCCCAGCATCACATCATCGTATACTACGAGATTATTAATAAGTCCATCGAGGTCATCTACAGATGGGGCTTCATTAATATCAGTGATAAAGTCTATAATATCCTTACCGTCTTCATCCAGCAACTTTGCATTTTCATTAAAATCTTTAAGCACTTCGTAACATCTCTGATCATCTACAGATAGCGCCACTAAATATAACTTATCCCACTTGTTCCATCTCATTATTAAATTAAGTAACAATTGCGTCTTACCAGACCCAGATGGTCCTATGATATTTGCTCTGATAGAATTCGGTAGCGCTGGATGATGTTTGACTGGCTCTTGTTTTCGTGTCGCTGAGAAGTCAATAATATCCATGTTGTACAAATATATAATAAATAATATGAATTTATATTGTGTTCGATATAGAGCACCCACCCCCACCAGTGGATTAACAAGAATAATAACAAAAAATAAAAAGCGTGCACTTACAGGCAAGTGTGTGAAATGTGGTAGAAAAAAACCCCAAACAAATTTATTTCGTCTTGCACAAAGACAGTCGGTGATATCGCTGCTTCGCTGGGAAAATTATCAGGAACTCCATGGGCTAAATACCCAGGAGAAAACATCTACCAGGATATAATTATTGTGGTCCTGGAACCCGACTTGATATCCGACTTGACGAAAAAGATCAACGAAAACCTGGAGAGTCTCCAATTAATGCAATTGATTAAGCATGTCACGTTCATGATGTCGCGTATAAAAATAAAGATTTACAGCAACGACATATTGCAGATGTGAAGTTGATTCACTCGTTAAATTCCATAAAAAATAAATTTCTCAGAGAAAACCATGTTAGTTTCCTGGTAAAATTTGTGATGAAAGGTAAACTAGTACTAGGGGCCGATAATTAATCAGCCGATTATTATCATGATAATGGAATCAATTTATTATAGCCAAGAGGATATTGGAGGGGTAGATCAGCGATTAGTAAACTTGCTGAAGCAGCAAATGTTTCACGTTCTGTTGCTGCGAATTGGTTAGCACGACAGGCAATATGGCAAATTTATCTACCTCCACCTAAACAAATTCAGTACGCACATATTGATGTCAGTACACCCAAGGAAGTTCATCAAGCAGATATTTTGTTTTTACAACATGATACTATTAAAATTGTTAGATGTCAATCACGCACATACAAATACACGTTAACTGTCGTTGACGTTGCAAGTAGATATAAAGAAGCAGAACCACTATCAACAAAAACAACTACTGAAGTTGTATCTGCTTTTGAATGAATTTATCAACGAGGACCCTTGCGATAGCCACAACTATTACAGGTTGATCCTGGCAAAGAATTTTTTGGTGCAGTATCATCTCCGATGAAAAAACATGATGTTAAAATCAGACGAGGGCATACCGCCATTCATCGTGATCAGGCAATCCTTGAACCAGTTAATCGAACACTTGCTGAGCGGTTAATTGGATACCACTATGCGAAGGAAATATCCACAGACAAGAGATCTCGTGAATGGGTTGCAAGATTACGAAGTGTGATAACTGCGTTAAATAATGAAATTACTCGTGCAACTACCATGAAACCCATTAATGCAATCACAAAGAAATAAATACCAATACAACGACATGGCTTTTCAAAACAGCCAGTACTGGGTAATGTGACTGTATGATATTTATTTGAACCTGGTGAACTTGAAGGGGGTAAAAAAAAGAACAACTGAACCTATTTGGAGTGTTACCACACATAAAATTTCCAGCATGGTAAGATCCACGGGTAGACCTGCGATCTACAGACTTGATTCAACTGCTCCTCAGCGTGGATTTGTACATGAACAGTTGCAAGTAATTCCTGATGATACTCAATTGCCGCCGCGTTCACTTTTGTAAACTGGCTCCTCGACGTCGATTACACTCAAGACAGGTTAGCATCACATTCTCACGTGTGTGACCAAGACTACTAATAATTCTATCAACGGTAAACTGTCTTGGATTATTATTCGAATACTCCCACAACATATTACAGTTACAGCTTGCACAATGATTATTCTGTCGTTGTTTCAGTGTCATAATAAATTCACATCGAGATCAAAGTCGCGTTTATTTGTTTTTGTCACATTGTTTATAACCAGAAAATGTTTTCTTGACAATTTCGTTGATTTGCTGAGTTTGATTATTATTGTCTGTGAAGTCTATGATAATCCTCCGCAGCTGAGATATTCTTCTGACTGGAGATACTGCGAGATAAACTAAATTTGACCATTCGATCCGAACATCAATAATCCAAATATTTGTATCAGAAATAGTTAATCCCTGTGATGAATGAATCGTTATAGCGTATCCTAGTGTCCATGGGGTATTATCCATCATTAACGCGCTCTCAGCAGCACTGACAGGAACTAAAACAATATCACTGAGTACAAGATTTTGTTTTTCATCAGTTCCAGGAATCTCAACTTCAATATTCTGTCGTCGCGAATCTGCTAGGCGATAACACAATGGTACAGGTAGATCTGAAAATGTTTCTTTATACAACAAATATAATTGTTGTTGAAGTTTATCACGAACTATCTTTCTACTTGCAACTATCAAATCAGTTATATAGTAATCAACCCTCCACCAAGTTGTTACTCTTCTTATGCTGTATTTTGAAATATAAAATTTATTCCTTATACTAAGACGTATTTACTGAAATTAAAACAATGATTGGTGTTCTACATGTTACATCCTTCCTGTCAATGTATGAATTACTCTGTCTCAATAGCCAGTCGAGAGGACATGCCGAAAATATAGCACATGTTGAGCAAAAATGATACCATTACTGGATTCAAAATCCTTTGAGAAAAGCAACAATTAAAGCTTTTTATCGCTACGAGGCATATATCCATAGATGCCGCCGTACATTAAATAAGCTCACCTTTTACAATTGAACTAGCCTAGCCTTCTTTTCAGCAAATATGTCGATTATATCATCGCACGATATTGATCACAAAAAACGCTGGTCGAGAACTGAATTATTTAACAGGGTTTTTAAAAGGTACTAGATATGAACTATCGCATTTACAATTATTTTTACCAAAATATCTTTCCAATGTTTCAATAAAGAAAATATAAAATTTAACTTTTCATAAATCCGTCCATTATCAGCACTATCAAAGAGTAATGCATATTTATTGATTATTGAGTTCTCTAGCAAATCGTGAATTATTGAGGTAAAATGATAGTGTAATGTATCAAAGAGTGATCCGAAACAGTACAAATGAACATCCGATTTGGATTGGTCCTGTACTTCTGTACAAAGAAGCTTCTTACAGAACGTACAAGAGCTTTCTGGATGCACATTGCTACAGAGCTAGATAGAGATGTTGAGTCCGTGGAAGTAAGAATGCCTGAAATGATAGAATTTGGAAGTGATGATGACAAGGGCATGACCAAGTCAATAGAGCATGTATTCCCCTCGGCTACACGCTATCTTTGCACTAAACATCTGAAGAATAATGCCAGACACTACCTTGAAAATAAAATTGCAGTGGAAACGGGTGAACGTTATATAAACATGACCAAAATATTTGGTACCGGTGGCATCACAGACGCAAATACTAGAATAGATTTTGAAAGCCGATCGGAACATTTGGAAACAATCATCAATGAACAACATCCGACATTTGCATCATACTTTGCAAACAACTTGAAACATAGACTACAGAAATATGTTTTCGAACCGAGTCCCACAAATACTGAAGGGATGAATTTGACTATTGACAATGCAGAGTGCGTCAATAATATTCTAAAACTCTTTGTTGATTGGAAACCACAATAGGCGCCAGGCCTAATACATAAACTTTTCAGTGTGACACAGCTCCATTTCATGGATTATAGAAGCGCTCTTCACGACAGCGGGAATAACCAATTAACAAAACAAGACCACATTTACCACATACATGTCAACAAATCCTATGACAGATTTTCACAAACTTCCTCCAGGACATTAAACGTACACAGAAATCAAAGTACATAAAATCAGAAGATGGAAAATATACCGTAATTAATAAGGCTAAAGGAACTGCACGAAAACCTAGTCAGCGAAGAAGGCCTGTCAATGACAGCGCGAATAAACGCTAAACACAAACAAAGAAATTAATACTTAATTTGTTTATGAGATATGCTAATAATTGACAAAATAAAGGAAAATGAATAATTATGATATATAATTAAAAGATGAAAAATACGTTGCAGTTCTAGTACCATAGGGATCATCACTCTTTAAAAAAAATCTGTTGACAAGATATACTGGCTATAGTATCCAAGTAATGTGTAAGAAACAGAAAGGTATTTAATGGCTTGTGTCATTCATATATCATTAAGGACCTAAGTGATCGAATGCTATGATTAATCCAAGGAACGGAATGCCAACTTTGAAGGAAAAAAATGTTAATATGTAAAAGAAAAAGTCATACTCTGTACCTCGTATAGGTAATCAATATATAACGCGCCATGGATAATGATTTACACAAATTTATATACTTAATATACATGTGAAGATTGAATTTTTAATGAAATTTTACAAAATGCATTTCTTATTGTTGTTGCTTTAATTTGTATCATTTTAATAAAGATTGTGATTGTTGCTCGAATACAGCAATACGTCTAATTGTATGTCGAATCATTTGAAATATTTTTTGTATTCTTTTTATTATATGTTACTAATCATAAAATATATATTGTGTTTTGGAAAGTTAAATATTATTAAGAATTTATATGTATCTGTAATCGTAGTATTGATTTATTGTAAAGAAGATTTAGCTACTAACTTCATGTTTAGTAATAATAAATTTAGAAATAAAATACCTTTGAAGCTTCAGAACATAACATCGGTATTTAAAGTCAAACATTTAATACTTCACAGTTACTAGAAACAATTTTGGAGTCAGTCTGAAATACTGAAATTAGTAAGATGTATTTGCTAATCGTCAACTTATTCGATATTTAATTATCTATATTACGTTTTAAAAAATAAAGAAATTCTAGAACTGTATGAAGTTGGTAAGCTTGAAGGAATATAATCATTTTATATTATTTTGTATATCTAAAATGTATGAATATACAGGCCACATCTTTGCTACTCAGTAAGTTCAACTCAGAAATTCAGAAATAAATAAATAAATAAATAAATAAATAAATAAATAAATAAGAAAGGAAGACTGAAAGAATAAAAAAGACTTTAAGACAAAGCAAGTTGGCGAGGCCTGACATGCCTATGACAATTTACACAAGGATAAAACGCCATTGTCACAATTAAAACAGTTCAGTTCGGATTATACCAAAATATATCCGATCGAAATGTCCACAATATAAACTGCATTTACTATTAGCGGATTTTTTATACAAATTTTCTAAAGTGTGTGATAAATTTTGTTTCTTTTCATTTAAATCAGCGTGCATTGATTAACTTAATAAATGTGACTTTAATTATAATTAACTGTTGACATCTTTTTCGGCAACTCAGCGATGAGTTGGTATCTTTTTAACTGCAGACATTGATGAATAATCGTGTGATTAGTGGCAATTACCATTAGCAATGTGCTAGCTATTGTTTTTAATATGAATTGGGGTTGAATTGTCCCATTGCTGGAGTTGAAATATCTTGGGGTCGAAATGTCTTGGGAAATTTCTTGGGGTCGAAATGTCTCACTCCGCTGTGGTATTGCTACTTACTGATATATATTGATAAATATTCACGTTACTGTACCCGAACACTCCTCGTCAAAATTGAAGTTATTTCTATTGGCAACTCTTGACCTCACCACTTTTCCTGTTACACAAACAATCGCTAAATATTCACACTTTTTAATTGTTTCTTTGTTTTTGTTGTTATTTAAATTTAAAGTAGGTATTTTGTAAAGTCTTAATGTTTTCTTGAAGAGTCTTGCGGTGTGCTGGGGTGTATTGGGGTGTCTTGGGGTGTCCTGGGGTGTCTTGGGGTGTTTAGTGAAGGGTGATTTGTTAACTGGCTCCTTTACGTCGATTACACTGAAGACATGTCAGTATCACATTTGCGTGCGTATGACCGAGACTACCATTAATTCTATCCACGGTAAATTGTCGTGGGTCATTAGAAGAATACTGCTACAACATTACTGTCTTGCAGCAAGCACAGTGATTATTTTGTTGTTGTTTCAGCGTCATGATAAACTTAACATCAAGGTCAAAGTCACGCTTACTTTTTTTTATCAGATTGCTGATAACCAGCTAATTTTTTCCTTACTATATCATCGCAATTGCTCTGAGTTTAATTATTATTCATTACGCAGTCTATGATAACCCTCAGTAGCTGAGATATTCTTCTAACTCTCGACGCCGCTAAATAAACTAAATTTGACCATTCGATCCAATCATCGAGAATCCAAATATTTGTATCGGAAATAGTTAAACCTTGTGACGAATGAATCGTTATAGCATATCCTAGAGTCCATGGAGATTTATCCATCGCTAACGCGCTCTCAACAGAACTCACAGGAACAACAAGAATAATATTTATTACAAGTTTTTATTTCTCATTAATTCTGGGAATCTGAACTTCAATATTTTGTTTGCATGTATCTGCTGGTCGATAACAAAACGGCACAGGTAAATCTGAAAACTTTTCTTTATGTAACAGAATTAATTACTGTTGAAGTGTATCACAAGCTATCTTTCTACTGGGAACCATCAAATCATTTGGTCTCCACAAATTCCAAAAATCATTCATAGCAGTCTCTGGAATTACTTCACGCATTATCTCACATTGAATTTTATCTGGCTGCAGTCTGATTAACTTTTTAAATTCTTTCAGCGTTGAATCAATAGCTCTATAATCATCAGTTATCTCATAATAATCTACGAACATTTTCAGCCGTTCATGCGGAGATGAAAGGGTGGTGGTTGACCATGATTGCCGCACATGATAACAGCTGTATTCCGAGCCAATAACCAATTAAGAAATATTTTAATATCTCCACGGATACCGTGCATATCTCATCCCAAATAATGATCTTAGAAATATATTTTTCATTCATTCGCTCAGGAGTCCATGCACCTCCTTTCCATCTAAAGAAGCTGTGATAAGTATGAGATTTAACTCCTCGTTCCATCATTTCTCTGCCATGCCGGTTAGTCGGAGTTAGTACAATCATGTCAAGATTTCAAAATAGTTCAATCACACGTGTTGTTTTACCAGAACCGCCAGGTCTGTTGAGATAAACTGTTTTATGTCTGGCCACAGGATCATATATCAATGGTGCTGATGAACGTTTTGACATCTGTTTATTTTTGCAAAATAATTCCCTAGATTCAACGTCGGCAGATTCAGAATAACTAAGTATATTTTTTCGCTTTATCCTCCATTCGCCCCATGATGCATAAGCGCCGATATGTAATTGTTTTAGCAATCCTAAATTTTTTCATTGATATAAAATGAATCTGTGGAGATTCTAACCGCGGTATCAGGAAATCTCTTTATCATCGATAATAAGTTTATCGAAACGTACGCTAGCATCGAAGATCTTAAATGAATAAACTGTGGTGAGTCACCATCAGCGGAGCTCACAATTGTACCTAATTTAGTTCCGTCCAATAAGTAAGCATTATTCCGGCTTATAAATGTCCCTGTCTCTGTTGTATCAGCAATTATGAAATCAAGTTCAGCATCGTCGATAATTAATCTTGTACAATGTTGTTTATGATTATATGATCCTCCTTGTGTAAATGTAACAATTATTTTTCTGCCAAGATCTTTTGCAAGCTTATTTTCATATTCAATTTGATCAGGATTGCGATCAAAGATCTCGTCAAGAATAAATCTCTCAACGACAGGTAGCCAGAATTGTTTTTGTGGACGATACGATATTATTGCTTCACTCACGGTTAACGATATCAATATTTTTCCATCAAGCATATATCGTAATAACACTATTGGAGCCCAACCGCGTTCTCTAAAATGTTTTCCAAACCAAATGGCGACAACTGGATGAAGGTTTTTTGATGCAAACTCGAATGACGCAATACCTGCAAATCCAGTTAAATCAAAATCTGGTAAGGGTCCATTTATCGCAACTCTGATCATCTCGTGTGTTCGATGTCCAAATATTTTGAAATACTCAGAACACTCTCCCATTGCAAGAAAACTTCCAGTATAACATGCAACCATATCAACTGAGATAACATCCTTATTATCGTATTTAGTATTCCACAATCCGCCGTGGCCGTATTCGCAGCAGCTTAGCTGCACATCTTCAAGAAATTCCAACCGTGTTGGTTTCCATGAATTTTCCTTCTGAGCAAAGTGAGCAGCAACTGACGGAACTGTGAAGCAGTTACTGAGTAATTGTTCGATAACAACAGTATCTTTCGTGTATTTCAACGCAAAAGATTTTTCATTTCGTTATAAAGAGATTCTGCACGATAAATATTTCTATTAGGCCGCACAACCTGATCATAATTTACAGATTAGGAACTTTGAAACAACCACACTGATACACGGTCGCTTTTACTGATATTTTTGATAAAATCGAAGATATAACTGTCATAAAATTTAACAGTTCAATTTCATGGAAATATGTTTATGTCCGAAGTCCACACGTGTGCGTTATGATCAGCGATCTCTTTCGAAGCTCCCTTTGATTTATTTTTTGATTCGTACAGAATCTCTCTGGTTAGTGTCTTCACCCTTATTGGAAATTTTAATTTCTTTTCCAACTCAGCAACGTCGTTAATCATATCACCATTTTCATCTATATGCTCGGCCCACTTATTCATTTTTTTGCGTCTCAGATCCGTTAAACGGTTTCGACGTATTGCGTTTGTGAAATGTTCTGTAACTCGCTCAACTACACAATTTAAGCGAGAAATTTTCATCGGCAGGAGGTCATTAATACTAGGATTGTCATTCAGCGGATATATTGCATAAATTTCCAAAATGTCATTCAAGTATTCTTCAACAAGTTGGAAAAAATCTTCATGATTGTCAAATATAAGTCTTTGTGGGATAGTAACAATCACTTTAGATCTTTAATACATTCCAGATATATGTTTCATGTATTGACTCTCTTTAGGACATCAGGCAACAGTTTGTGTAGGTTTCATATTGGTGATACCTTGCAATTGTCCAATTAGATCTTTCTTACATTCAAGTTATTCTTTTAGGAATAAAGTCAGAAAATTTCCCAAAGACATCATTGAACAGATTGGTGTAACCTTCATTACTTTGAAATATTTCCCTACCATCAGATAAAAAGTTTCCCCATGACTATCTGTTTTGCAAATAGTTATGTACAACATTCAAACAAAATGTTTTGATTCAGTCTTGTCTAGCAACACAAAATAAAACTTAATACACATATAATACAAAGAAATAATATGAGTGTTTAAATCAATCAATCAATTGATTAATAAATTAATCAAAATTTAAATATATTATTTTATTAAATATTTTTACAAAGATATTTCAAATACAAATATGTTGTTCAAACATGTATTTCAAATACAGATATTTTTTGGAAACATATTTCAAGTACAATTATTTAAAAAATGCCATGATAAAGAAAAATAAGATTAAATAAATATAAAGATTTTAAATAAATACATAAATTTTTGAAAGCTACCAATTAATTTGGAAATCCAAGTTGTTGCTCGCAATTTCTAGAGAAATGGCTATTCCAAGTTGGAACCCAGAAAATCCATTTTGACCTGTTAAGTGTTAATCCACAAGCATACATACTGTGGGGAAAAACATTTCAGGGTGAAATGTGTGATGCTGGATTAAATAGGATAAGCCATTTAAAGGTGTCCATGAAGGTACATAATGGAGAAATGCCATTTAAATGTGAAGTATGTGATGAAATGTTTAGGCCTAGTCAAAGTGAACATTTGAAGAAGCACATGAGAATACATGTTAGAGAAAAACCATGTAAGTGTGAAGTATGCGGAAAATTGTTTAGTCTGAGGGGTAGTCTTGAGCGACACATGAGAATACATACTGGAGAAAAACCATTTAAATGCGATGAATGTGATGGAAAGTTTAGTAGAGCTGATCACCTTAAAGAGCACATGAACATACACACTGGAGAAAAACAGTCTCAATGTGAAATATGTCATGAAATATTCAGTCAGAGTGGATATCTCAAAGTGCACATGAGAATACATAGTGGAGAAAAGCCATGTAAGTGTGAAGTATGTGGCGCACGATTTAGGAAAAATGGAAATCTAAAGGCACACATGATGATACATACGGGGGAAAAACCATATAAGTGTGAAATTTGTGATCAAACATTTAGTAGGAGTGGAAATCTGAAGCAGCACATGATGATACATGCTGGGGGAAAACCACTGAAGTGTGACATGTGTGATGAAACGTTTTCTCACAGTGGTCATCTGAAGACTCACATAATGATTCATACTGGATATAAAACATTTAAATGTGAAGTATGTAATCAAATGTATTGTCAAAGTGGACTGCTGAAGGTGCACAGAAGGATACATACTGGAGAAAAACCATATAAGTGTGAAGTATGTGGCGCAGGGTTTAGTCGCAGTGGAGGTCTAATGGCGCACATGGTGATACATACAGAGGAAAAACCATTTCAATGTGGAATATGTGATAAGCTATTTAGAAAGAATGGAAATCTAAAGCAGCACATGAGGATACACACTGGAGAAAAGCCATTTAAATGTGAAATATGTGATAAAAGGTTTACTCATAGTGGAAATTTTAAGACACACATGATGACTCATACTGGAGAAAATCCATTTAAGTGTGAAGTATGTGATCAAATGTTTTGTCAGAGTGGACAGTTGAAGGTGCATCAGAGGATTCACACTGGTGAAAAACCATGTAAGTGTAAAGTATGTGGTGCAGAGTTTAGTAGAAGTGGAAATCTAAAGGTGCACATGAGGATGCATACAGGGGAAACAAACGTTTAAGTTTGGAATTTATGATGAAACACATAGTTGGAATGGATGTCTGAAGATGCACATGAGAATACACAATGGGTGAAAACCATTTAAGTGTGAAGCATGTATGCTTCACTGCTTGTGAAAATGCTTTGCACCCACTGAATGAATTATCTCTTTATTCAGTCATTAAAAGCAAACATCCTCCATGTTGTTTGCAGTTTGTTAGCTGAAGAGATTGCCTATAATTTATAATTAAATCATGCTCAAGCAGTTTGTCACTTAGCATGATTAATGGTCACAGGCTACTCAGTTCAGTAGATGTAGTTGAATTTTATTTCTTGAAATTAGGAAATAACAAGGATTATATATAGAGAGAGAGAGAGAGAGAGAGAGAGAGAGAGAGAGAGCTATGAATCATTAATCATTAATGTTGCAAATCTGATCGAATGCAGGGCTCGAGACTGAGGTTCATTGCAATGCCTTTATTGTCTAACATCCTGAATAAAGGAACTACTATATGCATGTATCCTATGTGTGTCAAGTACAAGGATTCAGTAAATAACTAAATACATGTAATAATATTCTGGTATACTAAATAAGAGAAAGTATCCTGTCTCTTTGTTTCTATGTTTATCTGTATGTCAGTCTCATTGTTCATTTCTTATAATTTGCTCAGTGTAATGATGTTCATGGTGGTATATATGTTCACGTATAGAAAATATAAAATGGAAGCATGGAACAGCTTGGGATGTAACGTTACCATGGTTCCATTAATTGGGTGGCTATACTTTATATGTATGTGATTAATCACTATAAATATTACCCAGTCCAGTAGTTGTTGCTGCTGTTGTAGGGTTTGACGCCATTTTTCAGCACAAGATAGGCTATACATGGTAGCCAGTATCAGTGGTGGAGGACGAACCCTGAAAACATCTGGTAAGAACCACTGACCCATGATAAGCTACTGGCAAGCTTTCTCACATACCCACAGTCTCAAATCCATGCAGACTGGTATGACAGCAGTGATTCGTAACGGTGAGCGATATAGACCACTCGGCCACTTGGGCCTCCCTCCAGCCCTGTCCAACAGTATCAAAGAAGCATACTAAACAAAACAGATTCAGCATCTATTAGAATGCATAATGCAACAAAACAGCATGCTCAGACTACAGCAGTGATTTTATCCTGGAACTTATGATTATGGACATGTATATGTTTACTTGTTCACTTTCAGAAGTAAGCTCTCACTTAAACTGGTACCCTTTTAATGGCTCCTGTTTTTGATACGATGAAACACACCTTTCCCTCTAGTTTCAATAATAAGAAAATTTGGAATGTTTGATATCAGATTGTGATGACCAAGACTGGTCGTGAGCATCAGGATACTGATAGTTTCTTAGATTTCTCTCACAATATTCTACATTTATAATGTTGCCATCATCTATTTCACACATGTTTACAAAGTAGCAAACTTTTGACTGTCTTGTTTCAAATTTTATGCAATAAAGTCATTCACTGAGCTGTGAAGTACTGGTTCTTTGAAGGTGTTCAAATTTTTCTCTGCCTCATCAACAGCCTTTAGGACTTTTGTGTTCCATTGTTTAACATATTTTTTTGTTCATACATTCACCCACATTTCTACATCCTTCACAGTAACAGCTTAGAAGTCGCACTAGCAACTGATGAACAACTCTGTGCTTGTCACAAGCAGCAGGGGGTTGAACAGACCACTTTTTAGAGAAGTCCGTTTTTGAAAATAAAGCTTCCTACGAAAAAGAAAATACAAGGTCAATAACACTAAACAGCGACCTCTAGCTGACTGAGGCCTCTCTAACCGGTTAGCTCATTTTTGTATTTTCAAATTTTTATGCGTTCTCGTTTACCGACCAATTGGTGATCCCCCCCCCGCTGCTGTCTCTCTCAACCAAAAGTTTTATCGAGACCTACATGATACCTTGACTGAGGATCATATAATTTTATTGTGATAAATCCATGAGAAATTGCTTGTGCATTTGAGAAGTTTTGAAACTTAATCATATCCATGTCCCCTGAACACTAAGCCTGATGGATGTTTCGCAGAGTATGTATATTGTCTCCATTAAACACAACCAGAAGATTGCAGTTATCTCTGATCACTTAAGGTATTTGTATATATCGCTTAGTAATATATATAATATCGGTGTGTTTGTGTCTGCCTCGGGAAAATATCTGAGCTGGATTTGATTGTTTGTCTAGCATCAGATCATCATATACTACAAGATTATTAATACATCCATCAAGATCACCCACAGATGGGGCTTCATCAATATCAATGACAAAATCAATAATATCTTTACTGTCCTTGTCCAACAATTTTGTATTTTCATTAAAATCTTTAAGCACATTGTAGCATCACTGATCATCTACAGATAGTGCCACTAAATACAACTTGTCCCACTTGAGCCATCATTATTAGGTTAAGCAACATTTGCATCTTATCAGAGCCAGATGGACCTATGATAATTGTTCTGATAGAATTTGGTAGCACTGGATGATGCATGATTGGCTCTTGCTTTCATGTTGCTGATAGATCAATGATATCCATGTTGTAGAAATGTATAATAAGTATATGAATTTATACTGTGTTTGATGCAGTGGACCCACCCCCACAAGTGGATTAAAAACAATAATGAGAAATAAAAAGCATGGACCTACAGGCAAGTGTGTGAAATGTGGTACAAAAATATAAATTTATCCCTAATGAAACAGGCGGAGATATCGCTGCTTCACTGGGAAAATTAGCAGGAGCTGCACTGGCTAAATATCCTGGTGAGAAGCAGCTTCCTGGATATAATTATTGTGGTCCTGGAACCTGACTTGATATCCGACTTGATGAAAAAGATCAACCAAGACCTGGAAAGTATCCAATAAATGCGAATGATCAAGCGTGCCACGTTCATGATGTGATGTATAAAAATCAAGATTTGCAACAATGACATATTGCAGACGTGAAGTTGATTCACACTTTCAAGTCTGTCAAAATTAATCTCAGAGAATCACTAGCTAATTGGCTGGTAAGATCTGCGATGAAAGGTAAACTAGTGGTAGGGGCTGGTAATTAGTTGGCCAATTATTATTATAATAATGGACTCAATTTATTATAGCCGAAGAGGATATTGGAGGGGTAGAGTAGCAATTAGTAAACTTGCTGATGGCAGCAAATGTCACACATTCTGTTGTTGCAAATTGGTTAGCACAACAGGCAATATGGCAAATTTATTTACCACCACCTAAAAACATTCAGTACACACATTTTGATGTCAGCGCTCACAATGAAGTTCATCAGGCAAATATTTTGTTTTTACCACATGATACTATTTAAACTTGTAGACTTCAATCGCGCACATACAAATACGTGTTGGCTGTTGTTGACATTGCAAGTAGGTATAAAATGAAGCAGAACCACTATCAACAAAAACCGCAACTTAAGTTGCATCTGCATTTGAACAAATTTATCAACGAGGGCCCTTGAGCAGTTGAGCAGTTTAATTGAACACTTGCTGAGCGATTGCTTGGACATCAATATACGCAGGAAATTTCCCTAAATAAAGTTCAGGAAGACATGAGATCTCGTGAATGGGTTGCAAGTCTACCAAGTGTGATAGCTGTGTTAAATAATGAAATTATTCATGGAACTTCTATGAAACCCATCAATGTGATCACAACAAACACATACCAGTACGACGACGTGACTTTTTCTCAAAACAACCAGTAATAGGTAATGTGACTATAAGATATTTATATATTTATATGAACCTGGTGAACTTGAAGGTGCTAAAAAGAGAGCAACTGATCCTGTTTGGAGTGTGACCACACATACAATTTCCAGCGTGGTAAGATCCACGGGTAGACCTGCAATCTACTAACTAGATTCAACTGTTCCTCAGCGTGGATTTGTACGTGAACAATTACAATTCCTGATGATACACAATTACCACCGCATTCGCTCTTGTGACGGTCTTACTAAACACCCCAAGACACACCAGGACGCCCCAAGACAACCCAGGACACCCCAAGACTCTCCAAGAACACCCCAGTATTACATATATTCACACCAAAGCTCTCAAAAATGTACAAAGAAGCGAAAAAAAGCAAGCACAAACATACAAATTGATGCTATTAATGATTGATAGAATTGGTTGATGGCCCCATTTCCGATAGCCTACGGAAAATAACTCTTATGCATCAAATCTCTTTAACGTTATATATTTTCAAAACAATTTCCTCATTAAATGACAATACACCATTCTTCCCTCATTTATTTTGTTATGAACTGTTTATATACAAAGTTTCATTTCAAATCGTGCATCGAAATTTTTGACAGACGTTTAGAATACATGACCAATGATTGTTACAAACTTCACGGGAGTGATTTCCCTTGATTTTAATTAGCTGTGAAGGAAAATTGCTCTGTAATTCCCTTGATTTTACTTCGATGTCAAGAAAAATCGCTGTGTGTAGATTCTTTGATATATCTGATGTAATTTGTCTAAACTGTTTGAATATATAGGTCATTTAATGATTGGTGCAGTCACGTAGAAAGTTAATTATCAACAGTAACTCACCAACCACCACGTCGTTTAATTCAAATACACTTAAATCATTCCATATGTTCCACTGAAAGTTGATCTAATGAAGCAGCAGAGAGGGTGAACAGACCACTTGTCTAGAAGGGTTTGTTCGCAAAAATAAAGGTTCCTACAAAGACTGAAATACAAGGTCAATAACGTCAAACCGAAGCCTCTAACCGACTTATTGGGTTGCTTTAAGGTTGACTTTTTTTTCATTTTTTTATGCGTGTTCGTTTGCTTGCCGCCCACTTACAGTTGGTCGTCACTCTCTTTGCTGCTGTCTTTCAGCCAAAAATTTTATCGAGACCTATACAATACCTCGACCTAGGATCATGTAAATTTATCGTGATAAATCCGTGTAGGGTAGATTCTGGTTCTGAAAAGTGTAATTGTGCAAATTTCTGTCGATCTATAAAGAGCACATTAATTTGGGCAGGTGAACGATTAATTAGATTTATGGGGACAGAAGCGCGTTAGAATCGCTGTACTGCACGGATGGTTAATGTCTTTATCATGAGGGAAGTGATTTTTAATTAAACCTGCGTTTATTTAACCATCAGACAGACTAGAAGGGAAGGGTTAATGTTCGATCGTTGTATCAGAAATGTTTGAATTGAAATTTTCCATTCATTTGGACAAGGGGACCGCAATTTTTCGCGCCTAGTGATAAAAGGCGGGAGATATATTTAGTCCGATTGGTTACGCTAAATAAGGGGAATGGTTCCCATACGAAAATTCCTGTTTTTAAACAAGTCCCGTCGCCACATTAAATCAGTCCACGTAATTCTGCAAGAGAAAACAAACGTAAGAGACTCCAAGCGAATTTGGAAGAGATTTTCTAGTAAAAAAATTGTCCAAGGGACCGGATGTCTGGAAAGTCGTCGGAGACATTTATGAGTAGAAGCGTGCAAAACTTGAAAGCACAAGGTATTTGCATCAATCTCCTATAAACCGTTGATACCAATATAACGATTTGCTAAGATTTATTTGCTTATATCTGCATGAATTTATTCGTTTCAATCCGTAGACTTATTTTCTTTTCAATCTCATGTAAACCGTTGATATCAATATAACGATTTGCTAAAATTTATTTGCTTATATTTGCATGAATTTATTTGTTTAAAATTCGTAGACTAATTTTCTTGATATAAGTACAACTGTGTTGAGTTAATCTATCTGAATCTGTACAATGATTTTTCTTTATATAAGTCTGACGAGTTGTTTGAATTTTTGTCGTCTTGACTGTTATAGGTATTCTAGGATTTCATGCCTTACGTTAGTTGATATGAGTTACGAGAATCAATATGAATTCACTGATCTTGGAATTTGTGTATTGACTGAAATAATGTAGTTAAGCCATGTAATGAATTTCATTCATTCATTTGTGTAATTGAGACGAGAACGAAACTGTTATGTCTTGTGGGACATTAAGGTGAATCAGGGTTGAAAATAGCCATTAATCTTATGAAACTAGGTTTGTTTACGGTCTGTCACGTTTAGCTTGACCAGAGAGCCTTGGTATCTGTTTGAATTCCGATAGAACAATAGCTGACTTAACGAGAGAGAGAGAGAGAGAGAGAGAGAGAGAGAGAGAGAGAGAGAGATGATCGGTTCCCAGTAGGATATCTGATCAGAGATTTAGGTTGGTTCTTTGTTTTATTTTTGAAAGGGGAAATAGCTTCACACATTGAAGTATCACGCAGCGGTGTATCCCCGCATTGAAGTGCCACACATTGGTGTATCCACGCATTGGAGTACCACGCATTGATCTAACCCACACAAAGTTGGAGAGCAGTGTCATTCTGTTTATATATCTGCTCAGATCTCTATCTATTCCACCTCTAAGTTTCACACTGTTTATTAATATTTACTCGCTCCGGGCTATAACACCGACGGCGATCAACCTCAAGATAACGATAACCCAATAAAGCGGGCACCTTGTAAGAATGTACAATCACACACCACCACCGCCAAAGTTGGGCACCGACAGAAAGAAGTTTTTGAACTTGATCATGTCCATGTCCCCTGAGAAGTTTGATGAATGTTTCGCAAAGTATGTGTATCTACTCCATTAAACACAACTAAAATATTGCAGTTGTCTCTGATCACTTTAGGTATTTGTGTATATCGCTGAGTAACATAAATCACGTCAGTATTTTTGTGTCTGCCTGGAGAAAATATCCGAGCTGGATTTGATTGTTTGCCCAGCATCACATCATCGTATACTACGAGATTATTAATAAGTCCATCGAGGTCATCTACAGATGGGGCTTCATTAATATCAGTGATAAAGTCTATAATATCCTTACCGTCTTCATCCAGCAACTTTGCATTTTCATTAAAATCTTTAAGCACTTCATAACATCTCTGATCATCTACAGATAGCGCCACTAAATATAACTTATCCCACTTGTTCCATCTCATTATTAAATTAAGTAACAATTGCGTCTTACCAGACCCAGATGGTCCTATGATATTTGCTCTGATAGAATTCGGTAGCGTGGACGATGTTTGACTGGCTCTTGTTTTCGTGTCGCTGAGAAGTCAATAACATCCATGTTGTACAATATATAATAAATAATATGAATTTATATTGTGTTCGATATAGAGCACCCACCCCCACCAGTGGATTAACAAGAATAATAACAAAAAATAAAAAGCGTGCACTTACAGGCAAGTGTGTGAAATGTGGTACAAAAAAAAACAAATTTATTTCGTCTTGCACAAAGACAGTCGGTGATATCGCTGCTTCGCTGGGAAAATTATCAGGAACTCCATGGGCTAAATACCCAGGAGAAAACGTCTACCAGGATATAATTATTGTGGTCCTGGAACCCGACTTGATATCCGACTTGACGAAAGAGATCAACGAAAACCTGGAGAGTCTCCAATTAATGCAATTGATTAAGCATGTCACGTTCATGATGTCGCGTATAAAAATAAAGATTTACAACAACGACATATTGCAGATGTGAAGTTGATTCACTCGTTAAATTCCATAAAAAATAAATTTCTCAGAGAAAACTATGCTAGTTTCCTGGTAAAATTTGTGATGAAAGGTAAACTAGTACTAGGGGTCGATAATTAATCAACCGATTATTATCATAATAATGGAATCAATTTATTATAGCCCAAGAGGATATTGGAGGGGTAGATCAGCGATTAGTAAACTTGCTGAAGCAGCAAATGTTTCACGTTCTGTTGCTGAGAATTGGTTAGCACGACCGGCAATATGGTAAATTAACTACCTCCACCTAAACAAATTCAGTACGCACATTTTGATGTCAGTACTCCCAAGGAAGTTCATCAAGCAGATATTTTGTTTTTACCACACGATACTATTAAAATTGTTAGATGTCAATCACGCACATACAAATACACGTTAACTGTCGCTGACGTTGCAAGTAGATATAAAGAAGCAGAACCACTATCAACAAAAACAACTACTGAAGTTGCATCTGCTTTTGAATGAATTTATCAACGAGGACCCTTGCGATAGCCACAACTATTACAGGTTGATCCTGGCAAAGAATTTCTTGGTGCAGTATCATCTCTGATGAAAAAACATGATGTTAAAATCAGACGAGGGCATACCGCAATTCATCGTGATCATGCAATCCTTGAACCAGTTAATCGAACACTTGCTGAGCGGTTATTTGGATACCAGTATGCGAAGGAAATATCCACAGACAAAAGATCTCGTGAATGGGTTGCAAGATTACGAAGTGTGATAGCTGCGTTAAATAATGAAATTACTCGTGCAACTGCCATGAAACTCATTAATGCAATCAGAAATAAATAAATACCAATACAACGACATGACTTTTCAAAACAGCCAGTACTGGGTAATGTGACTGTATGATATTTATTTGAACCTGGTGAACTTGAAGGGGGTAAAAAAAAGAACAACTGATCCTATTTGGATTGTTACCACGCATAAAATTTCCAGCATGGTAAGATCCACGGGTAGACCTGCGATCTACAGACTTGATTCAACTGCTCCTCAGCGTGGATTTGTACATGAACAGTTACAAGTAATTCCTGATGATACTCAGTTACCGCCGCGTTCACTTTTGTAAACTGGCTCCTCGACGTCGATTACACTCAAGACAGGTTGGCATCATATTCTCACGTGTGTGACCAAGATTACTAATAATTCTATCAACGGTAAACTGTCTTGGATTATTATTCGAATACTCCCACAACATATTACAGTTACAGCTTGCACAATGATTATTCTGTCGTTGTTTCAGTGTCATAATAAATTCACATCGAGATCAAAGTCGCGTTTATTTGTTTTTGTCACATTGTTTATAACCAGAAAATGTTTTCTTGACAATTTCGTTGATTTGCTGAGTTTGATTATTATTGTCTGTGAAGTCTATGATAATCCTCCGCAGCTGAGATATTCGTCTGACTGGAGATACTGCGGGATAAACTAAATTTGACCATTCGATCCGAACATCAATAATCCAAATATTTGTATCAGAAATAGTTAATCCCTGTGATGAATGAATCGTTATAGCGTATCCTAGTGTCCATGGGGTATTATCCATCATTAACGCTCTCTCAGCAGCACTGACAGGAACTAAAACAATATCACTGAGTACAAGATTTTGTTTTTCATCAGGTCCAGGAATCTCTGCTTCAATATTCTGTCGTCGCGAATCTGCTGGGCGATAGCACAATGGTACAGGTAGATCTGAAAATGTTTCTTTATGTAACAAATATAATTGTTGTTGAAGTTTATCACGAACTATCTTTCTACTTGCAACTATCAAATCAGTTATATAGTAATCAACCCTCCGCCAAGTTGTTGCTCTTCTTATGCTGTATTTTGAAATATAAAATTTATTACTTATACTAAGACGTATTTACTGAAATTAAAACAATGATTGGTGTTCTACATGTTACATCCTTCCTGTCAATGTATGAATTACTCTGTCTCAATAGCCAGTCGAGAGGACATGCCGAAAATATAGCACATGTTGAGCAAAAATGATACCATTACTGGATTCAAAATCCTTTGAGAAAAGCAACAATTAAAGCTTTTTGTCGCTACGAGGCATATATTCATAGAGACCGCCGTACATTAAATAAGCTCACCTTTTACAATTGAACTAGCCTAGCCTTCGTTTCAGCAAATATGTCGATTATATCATCGCACGATATTGATCGCAAAAAACGCTGGTCGAGAACTGAATTATTTAACACGGTTTTTAAAAGGTACTAGATATGAGTTATCGCATTTACATTTATTTTTACCAAAATATCTTTCCAATGTTTCAATAAAGAAAATATAAAATTTAACTTTTCATAAATCAGTCCATTATCAACACTATCAAACAGTAATGCATATTTATTGATAATTGAGTTGTCTAGCAAATCGTGAATTATTGAGGTAAAATGATAGTGTAATGTATCAAAGAGTGATCAGAAACAGTACAAATGAACATCCGATTTGGATTGGTCCTGTACTTCTGTACAAAGACGCTTCTTACAGAACGTACAAGAGCTTTCTGGATGCACATTGCTACAGAGCTAGATAGAGATGCTGAGTTTGTGGAAGTAAGAGTGCCTGAAATGATAGAATTTGGAAGTGATGATGACAAGGGCATGACCAAGTCAATAGAGCATGTATTCCCCTCGGCTACACGCTATCTTTGCACTAAACATCTGAAGAATAATGTCAGACACTACCTTGAAAATAAAATTGCGGTGAAAAAAGGTGAACGTTATGTAAACATGACCAAAATATTTGGTACCGGTGGCATCACAGACGCAAATACTATAATAGATTTTGAAAGCCGATCGGAACATTTGGAACCAATCATCAATGAGAAACATCCGACATTTGCATCATACTTTGCAAAGAACTTGAAACATAGACTACAGAAATATGTTTTCGAACCGAGCCGCACAAATTCTGAAGGCATGAATTTGACTATTGACAATGCAGAATGCGTCAATAATATTCTAAAACTCTTTGTTGATTGGAAATCACAATAGGCGCCAGGCCTAATACATAAACTTTTCAGTGTGACACAGCTCCATTTCATGGATTATAGAAGCACTCTTCACGACAGCGGAAATTATCAATTAACAAAAGAAGACCACATTTACCACATACATGACAACAAATCCGAAAAGCAAAAGACAGATTTCACAAACTTCCTCCAGGACATTAAACGTACACAGAAATCAAAGTACATAAAATCAGAAGATGGAAAATATACCGTAATTAATAAGGCTAAAGGAACTGCACGAAAACCTAGTCAGCGAAGAAGGCCTGTCAATGACAGCGCGAATAAACGCTAAACACAAACAAAGAAATTAATACTTAATTTGTTTATGAGATATGCTAATAATTGACAAAATAAAGGAAAATGAATAATTATGATATATAATTAAAAGATGAAAAATACGTTGCAGTTCTAGTACCATAGCGATCATCACTCTTTAAAAATAAATCTGTTGACAAGATATACTGGCTATAGTATCCAAGTAATGTGCAAGAAACAGAAAGGTATTTAATGACTTGTGTCATTCATATATCATTAAGGACCTAAGTGATCGAATGCTATCATTAATCCAAGGAACGGTATGCCGATTTCGAAGGAAAAAAATGTTAATATGTAAAAGAAAAAGTCATACTCTGTACCTCGTATAGGTAATCAATATATAACGCGCCATGGATAATGATTTACACAGATTTATACACTTAATATGCATGTGAAGATTGAATTTTTAATGAAATTTTACAAAATGCATTTCTTATTGTTGTTGCTTTAATTTGTATCTTTTTAATAAAGATTGTGATTGTTGCTCGAATACAGCAATACGTCTAATTGTATGTCGAATCATTTGAAATATTTTTTGCATTCTTTTTATTATATGTTACTAATCATAAGATATATATTGTGTTTTGGAAAGTTAAATATTTTTAAGAATTTATATGTATCTGTAATCGTAGTATTGATTTATTGTAAAGAAGATTTAGCTACTAACTTCATGTTTAGTAATAATAAATTTAGAAATAAAATACCTTTGAAGCTTCAAAACATAACATATCGGTGTTTAAAGTCAAATATATAATACTTCACAATTATTACAAACAATTTTGGAGTCAGTCTGAAATACTGAAATTAGTAAGATGTTTTTGCTAATCGTCAACTTATTCGATATTTAATTATGTGTATTACGTTTTAAAAAATAAAGAAATTCTAGAACTGTATGAAGTTGGTAAGCTTGAATGAATATATTCATTTTATATTTTGTATATCTAAAATGTATGATTATACAGGCCACATCTTTGCTACTCAGTAAGTTCAACTCAGAAATTCAGAAATAAATAAATAAATAAATAAATAAATAAATAAATAAATAAGAAAGAAAGACTGACAGAATAAAAAAGACTTCAAGACAAAGCAAGTTGGCGAGGCTTGACATGCCTATGGCATTTTACACAAGGATTAAACGCTATTGTCACAATTAAAACAGTTCAGTTCGGATTATACCAAAATATATCCGATCGAAATGTCCACAATATAGACTGCATTTATTATTAGCGGAGTTTTTATACAAATTTTCTAAAGTGTGTGATAAATTTTGTTTCTTTTCATTTAAATTAGCGTGCATAGATTAACTTAATAAAAGTGACTTTAATTATAATTAACTGTTGACATCTTTTTCGGCAACTCAACGATGTGTTGGTATCTTTTTAACTGCAGACATTGATGAATAATCGTGTGATTAGTGGCAATTACCATTAGCAATGTGCTAGCTATTGTTTTTAATATGAATTGGGGTTGAATTGTCCCATTGCTGGAGTTGAAATGTCTTGGGGTCGAAATGCCTTGGGAAATTTCTTGGGGTCGAAATGTCTCACTCCGCTGTGGTATTGCTACTTATTGATATATATTGATAAATATTCACGTTACTGTACCCGAACACTCTTCGTCAAAATTGAAGTTATTTCCATTGGCAACTCTTGACCTCACCACTTTTCCTGTTACACAAACAATCGTTAAATATTCACACTTTTTAATTGTTTCTTTGTTTTTGTTGTTGTTTAAATTTAAAGTAGGTATTTTGTAAAGTCTTAATGTTTTCTTGAAGAGTCTTGCGGTGTGCTGGGGTGTATTGGGGTGTCTTGGGGTGTCCTGGGGTGTCTTGGGGTGTTTAGTGAAGGGTGATTTGTTAACTGGCTCCTTTACGTCGATTACACTGAAGACATGTCAGTATCACATTTGCGTGTGTTTGACCGAGACTACTATTAATTCTATCCACGGTAAATTGTCGTGGGTCATTAGAAGAATACTGCTACAACATTACTGTCTTGCAGCAAGCACAGTGATTATTTTGTTGTTGTCTCAGCGTCATGATAAACTTAACATCAAGGTCACAGTCACGCTTACTTTTTTTATCAGATCGCTGATAAGCAGCTAATTTTTTCCTTACTATATCATCGCAATTGCCCTCAGTTTGATTATTATTCATTACGCAGGCTATGATAAGCCTCAGTAGCTGAGATATTCTTCTAACTCTCGACGCCGCTAAATAAACTAAATTTGACCATTCGATCCAATCATCGAGAATCCAAATATTTGTATCGGAAATAGTTAAACCTTGTGACGAATGAATCGTTATAGCATATCCTAGAGTCCATGGAGATTTATCCATCGCTAACGCGCTCTCAACAGAACTCACCGGAACAACAACAATATTATTTAATACAAGTTTTTATCTCTCATTAATTCTGGGAATCTGAACTTCAATATTTTGTTTGCGTGTATCTGCTGGTCGATAACAAAACGGCACAGGTAAATCTGAAAACTTTTCTTTATGTAACAGAATTAATTACTGTTGAAGTGTATCACAAGCTATCTTTCTACTGGGAACCATCAAATCATTTGGTCTCCACAAATTCCAAAAATTATTCATAGCAGTCTCTGGAATTACTTCACGCATTATCTCACATTGAATTTTATCTGGCTGCAGTCTGATTAACTTTTTAAATTCTTTCAGCGTTGAATCAATAGCTCTATGATCATCAGTTATCTCATAATAATCTACGAACATTTTCACCCATTCATGCGGAGATGAAAGGGTGGTGGTTGACCATGATTGCCGCACATGATAACAGCTGTATTCCGAGTCAATAACCAATTAAGAAATATTTTAATACCTCCACGGTTACCGTGCATATCTCATCCCAAATAATGATCTTAGAAATATATTTCTCATCCATTCGCTCAGGAGTCCATGCACCTCCTTTCCATCTAAAGAAGCTGTGATAAGTATGAGATTTAACTCCTCGTTCCATCATTTCTCTGGCAAGCCGGTTAGTCGGAGTTAGTACAATCATGTCAAGATTTCGAAATAATTCAATCACACGTGTTGTTTTACCAGAACCGCCAGGTCTATTGAGATAAACTGTTTTATATCTGGCCACAGGATCATATATCAATGGTGCTGATGAACGTTTTGACATCTGTTTATTTTTGTAATATGTTTCCCTAGATTCAACGTCGGCAGATTCAGAATAATTAAGTATATTTTTCGCTTTATCCTCCATTCGCCCCATGATGCATAAGCGCCGATATGTAATAGTTTTAGCAATCCTAAATGTTTTGATTGATATAAAATGAATCTGTGGAGATTCTAACCGCGGTATCAGGAAATCTCTTTATCATCGATAATAAGTTTATCGAAACGTACGCTAGCATCGAAGATCTTAAATGAGTAAACTGTGGTGAGTCACCATCAGTGGAGCTCACAATTGTACCTAATTTAGTTCCGTCCAATAAGTAAGCATTATTCCGGCTTATAAATGTTCCTGTCTCTGTTGTATCAGCAATTATGAAATCAAGTTCAGCATCGTCGATAATTAATCTTGTACAATGTTGTTTATGATTATATGATCCTCCTTGTGTAAATGTACCAATTATTTTTCTGCCAAGATCTTTTGCAAGCTTATTTTCATATTCAATTTGATCAGGATTGCGATCAAAGATCTCGTCAAGAATAAATCTCTCAACGACAGGTAGCCAGAATTGTTTTTGTGGACGATACGATATTATTGCTTCACTCACGGTTAACGATATCAATATTTTTCCATCAAGCATATATCGTATTAACACTATTGGAGCCCAACCGCGTTCTCTAAAATGTTTTCCAAACCAAATGGCGACAACTGGATGAAGGTTTTTTGATGCAAACTCGAATGACGCAATACCTGCAAATCCAGTTAAATCAAAATCTGGTAAGGGTCCATTTATCGCAACTCTGATCATCTCGTGTGTTCGATGTCCAAATATTTTGAAATACTCAGAACACTCTCCCATTGCAAGAAAACTTCCAGTATAACATGCAACCATATCAACTGAGATAACATCCTTATTATCGTATTTAGTATTCCACAATCCGCCATCTCTGTTTTCGCAGCAGCTTAGCTGCACATCTTCAAGAAATTCCAACCGTGTTGGTTTCCATGAGTTTTCCTTCTGAGCAAAGTGAGCAGCAACTGACGGAACTGTGAAGCAGTTACTGAGTAATTGTTCGATAACAACAGTATCCTTCGTGTATTTCAATGCAAAAGATTTTTCATTTCGTTATAAAGAGATTCTGCACGATAAATATCTCTATTAGGCCGCACAACCTGATCATAATTTACAGATTAGGAACTTTGAAACAACCACACAGATACAGGGTCGCTTTTACTGATATTTTTGATAAAATCGAAGATATAACTGTCATAAAATTTAACAGTTCAATTTCATGGAAATATGTTTATGCCCGAAGTTCATACGTGTGAGTTATGATCAGCGATCTCTTTAGAAGCTCCCTTTGATTTATTTTTTGATTCGTACAGAATCTTTCTGGTTAGTGTCTTCACCCTTATTGGAAATTTTAATTTCTTTTCCAACTCAGCAACGTCGTTAATCATAGCACCATTTTCACATATATGCCCGGCCCACTCATTCATTTTTTTGCGTCTCAGATCCGTTAAACCGTTTCGACGTATTGCGTTTGTGAAATGTTCTGTAACTCGCTCAGCTACACAATTTAAGCGAGAAATTTTCATCGGCAGGAGGTCATTAATACTAGGATTGTCATTCAGCGGATATATTGCATAAACAGCTTCCGTCACAGGATATGCTTGTTCATAATATGGATTGTCGATACCAGTCATTATTCCTGGTTTGGAAGTTTTACTTAACTTGACAATATTTCCAGCGCGGTGTGATTCTTGAGTAGGGTCACGTTTGTCGCGGATGATCCAGGTGATGTCAGCATCATCTACCGCAATGATAAACTTTGTTCTAAGAATGTATCTTTTTTTGTCTAGATAATTAATAATTGTCCTTCCTCGTTGCTCATTCACTGTAGCCTTAATCCTGACCATGTCAGGGGTTTTATCGTCTTGTGTAGTTTTAAGTGTTGAATACTCATGAGACGCACTATCGCTGCGAAACTCTCTCTTGGCTTTACGGATACGATTCATTAGTCTTATTCGTCAAATCAACATGAACTAGATCTTGCGTCCGCAAGTCAGGGGTTGTTCTGTTAAGATCAAATCTATCTTTAGAGGGTTTAATCGCAGATAATCTTGTAAATTCCTCCATGTTATAATAAAGGCAAATATATATTTAAATTCAGATTTAAGCTTGATTCTGATTCAGATTATAGTATTTATTTTTTATTTTTATTCTGATTCTGATTCAGATTTTAATATTTATTTTTTATTTTTATTTTTAATGCTGGTTCTGACTCAGATTATAATATTTATTCTGATTATAATATTTATTCTGATTATGATATTTAACATAGAATCAGATTATAATGTTTATGCAGAATCAGATTATAATATTTTTTTCAGAATCAGATTATAATATTTGTTCAGAATCAGATTATAATATTTATTCAGAATCGGATTATAACATCTATTCAAAATCAGATTATAGTATTTATGCAGATATAGATTATAATATTTATTCTGATTATAACATTATTCTGATTATAATGATATTCTGATTATAATATTTATTCAGAATCAGATTATAATATTTCTTCTGATTATAATATTATTCTGATTATAATATTTATTTAGAATCATATTATAATATTTATTCAGAATCAGATTATGCTATTTATTCTGATTATAATATTTATTCAGAATCATATTTTAATTTTTATTCAGATTATAATATTTATTCTGATTATAATATTTATTCAAAATCAGATTATAATTTTTATTCTGATTATTATATTTATTCAGAATTAGATGATAATACTTATGCAGAATCAGATTAAAATATTTATTCAGAATCAGATGATAATATTTATGCAGAATCAGATTATAATATTTATTCAGAATCAGATTATAATATTTATTCTGATTATAATATTTATTCAGAATCAGATTATAATATTTATTCTGATTATAATATTTATTCAGAATCAGATGATAATACTTATGCAGAATCAGATTATAATATTTATTCAGAATCAGATGATAATATTTATGCAGAATCAGATTATAATATTTAGTTTTATTCTGATTATAAAATTTATTCTGATTATAATATTTATTTTTATTTTATTTTGATTCTGATTATAATATTTATGTTTCAGGTTTATTTTTATTCTGATTCTGGTTCAAGGTTATAATATTTATTCAGATTCAAATTATAATATTTATTCAGATTCTGATTCTGATTTAGGTTATTGTATTTATTCAGATTCAGATTATAATATTTATTCAGATTCAGATTATAATATTTATTCTGATTCTGATTACAATATTTAATTTGATTTTAGCATTTCATGATATATTCAGGATTTATTTTTACTCCCTGATTAATGTCCCTAACTGTGTCACGATCTCACATGCAAACGTATTGTTAAAGCTTCATTTCTTACATCAAGCAGGTATTCACTTTGGTCATTAAGTCTGAAATGTATCCGTGACAACAGCGGATTATGTCATCGCAGATAAACCGGATTAACAGGTACTGACACAATTAAAAACCCAGGCGGAACTTCAGGGGAAAATGAATATAGGATATATCCCTGTTGTGCCTGCCTGGATTTTTCAAGATTACTTGATAGCTGCCATCGATTGCATCACATACAAGATTAACTGTGATCGTTGATGCAATATTGACAACATATGGTGATATATGACGACCACCGCCGTCTGGATCATTGTTATGTTTGAGAATACCTGGAGGATGGAATATTTTTATCCATGATTCTAGTATCGCTGGGAAATATTTATTAATGATAACACTGACGGTTTCTGTAAGCTCATTGTTGAATGCTGATAATATGAATGTTGGTAATTCTGCTTCTGTGATCGCATAGTATCTGAGAAACAACTGCTTAATGGTCCTCGAATAAGGAGGTGAAATATCGATTAATTTATCACCAGTAGCAATCACTGCTTCAATAATAATCCGATTCATAAATCTGAGGTCTGATACAACCTGATCTAGATGCAGTATCGTTTCAATGATCTGACGTTTTAGATCGTCCTTTGATATTCTCGTACGTAACTTTGAAGCAATTAATGCAGTTTGTTGCGTGCACGCTTGTGTACTATTTCAATGGCACTGGTGAACAAAGTAACACGATCATAGTAGATTCGCGGATTTCCACTGTCGTCACAATAATATATTTTTCTACGTAGCTTTGGAAGTCATGTACCAACAGTCGCAGTAAAATATTCAATCTCAATATCTAATTGGGTTGTGTATTTTTCCAGGTCAATTATTTTGGATAGATAATATTTTCGATATTCTGCAATGGTAGAAAATATTTGTTCATCTGTGATAAAATCAGATCGTTGTGGTTCTGGTGGTCCTTGATGAAGAGGTGCTATCTCTGGCCATCCCAACACAGTTCGGATCGACGATTAATATATAGCGACGGCATAATCTGGCGTTGATATTTCTGTTGCCGCTGATAACGTTAGCTCATGAACTGTAATAGCGATTTTGGATTTTTTTCGTGTGATACATTTAATCCTGCGTTGGAATTCACTATTGATCTGTTCTATCTGATAACTACCCGTAGGAATACCAACGACTTGCCAGTCTGTAGTTCCATCAGATTTATTTTTATACGAAAACACTAATGAGTTATTTACTTGCAACCCACCGTATGACTTTGATCTAATATTTGGCCAGCTGTAATATACTCGCAATTGTGCTAACGCTATTTCCTTGGCTGGAATTGTCGTTGGAAAACTAACGTCAAACTCAGGATTGATTGAGTTCGCTGATATCATCGTAGTTGTTGGTGGTGTTGTATTAGCCACGATTGTTTCTAGTAATATCAGGGACTGATTTTGCGACATTATTATTTAAATCCCTGATTCTAATCAGGATTTTAAACACATGTCTTTGTCCCTGATATAATCAGGGTGGGGGGATTCTACCTTGACGGAGTCGTTGTTGGAGACAATGGGGTTTGGGTTTCCAGTCGATTCATGGTAAACCTTAATCATTTTTGCGAATTCCTGACCTGATATTAGTCCATCGTTGAGCCCTGATGATATCAGCGATGATAATTTTGGCGTGCGCGTGTGTTGCCGCTGATAGCAACGTTGTATATTCATGTAACTGATCAGCTGCACACGTGGATATTTATTTTGCGATGGTATTAAGAATACCAGCAACATCGGTTATTCCTGCAACACCAGTTCTTATTACCGGTGCTATTATATATATGGCTGATAATGATCCGATAATAGCTGCTGTTCCAGCGACTACGGCAGATGCAGTGTATAAAATTATGTCAGTAACAACGATGCGTCTGCGGTATTTTTTGTTTTACTGTATACTCATCAATGATATTTTTCAGTTGGGTCTGTAACAAACACGCTTGCTCGTATATGTGAGGTTGCGCAGCAACATCGCGTTGAAACTCAATCGATTGGTTCATTATATAATTTAAGCAGGTGGTAGTTTAGCGACTAATTCAAGACACGAATAATACAACACGCCGAGGCCCTTTTCTTCGGGTTCCACCACAAATGTTCCCTCGTCGTTTTGCTCCAATATCACTAACATAGATCCAGACGGAGTCAGGACTGGAGAATGCCATGGAATCGTGGTAAATATTGTAAATGTTGTAGTGCCGAGTATTGGGAGCCAATATGTGCAGAAACCTCAGCGCGATGTTTGATGGATTTATTGAGTGGTGCCCATATTGCTGATCCAGACGTTGCTGTATATACTACACCATCGGTAAACTTTTTGATGTCAGAAGGTTTAATATCAATAACTGCTGGATTTCCAAAAAATTCATGAATGTTTTTGTTTGTGTTTCTACGAACAGTAAATCCATCATTGATTGTCATTAACAACTTCATCATCGGGATGTTGCTATTGTCGACGTATTTCCTCGTTGTAGGGTCATCGTTTGCTTCTGGTTCTCCAAGACCAGTAATTTTATTATTAGCCATATTGAGAGAACCAGTCATTGTATCACCGGTGGATAGTAAACGATCATTGATCTCAGTTCTGATCGTGGCGTTGTTGCTGTCTACGTATTTTTTTTTGTTTCCGCAGCATCGTCTGATTTTGGTTCTCCCACATTGATAATTGTATTTCTGCTCATGTTGAGATCACCATACATAATATCTCCAATTCTTCTGATGCGTCCAGTTATCTCTTCCATGAGTGTTAAGAATGATTCCTCCTAGTTTTTAATTTTATCGTTTTTAGCAAGCACCACTAAGTTATTTTCGGTCGCATCTGGAACCCGCAGAATAATATCTGTCAAAGGGATATTGCTCTTCTTTAATCGTCGTTGCTGATCTTGAAAAACAACAACTTCATTTTGGTCCACATCCACGAGACGCAAAAGATTATAGAGCTCATCCTTGACTTGGTCAAGGGTTGCATACTTGGATAATTCACCTTGGGGTTTGAGATTCCGAGAAGATCCTCCGTAAATATCTACCATTGCATATACACTAAGACCCGATTAAAACGTTGGACAACGCAGTATAATCGTGCACGACGTTATGAAATGGCATCGTTGACGATGATACAGCGTCGAGCACAGCGAGTACTTCACGGCCACATTGGCGAATCAGTTATTGTCTGTGTTGGTAATGTTGAATACCATACGAAATTGTTTTGAAGTCCGTCGACATATTTTGATTCTTTCGGTGGCTCAAATCCATACGAATCAAAATAAACAATTCCACGTGGATCAATTGCGAATGCAACCCAGTGAGTGCCTAGACCAGAACTTCCATCGAGATTAATGGTACGGGTTTCAACATGGTTTGGTTGTTGTGGTAATTGATCACGCATAAAACACCTCTAAAGTTTTTGATGTTTAATTTCTTAGCAGCATCAAGTAAATCAAAATTGGACATAGGAAGTATGTTTAGCGAAGTGTCCCGGGCAGTCTGAGCCGCTCGAGGCTTGACCATACCATAAATGGGAGGTTTCTGGCAGTCTTAGACCTTTCCTTTTTTTTTGAAGTATTTATTCCGTGACCTGTTGCTTTCTTTAATGCCATTCCAGCAGCAGTTCCAACAGAAACCAAGTGCAGCTGCTTTTGCAACAGCTGGAGCTTCAGCGGCTACTATCGCTGGTATAGTTGCAAGAAGTGGAAATATACCACCCGTCTTGGTTGTGTCTTTAATGGCACCCGCAGAAAGATTACTTCTAGCGCCGGTCTTTGATCGTTTGACGTCATTGAAGCGCCTGAGTTGACGTTTTGTCAATAATAGTTTATTCGGACCACGTGCGATCTGTGCTGATTTCAGCAATATTTTTATTCCCGAATTCTTTTTTGATACTGATTGTAGCTTTTTAATCTGACCAGGAGTCAGAGTAACACTAACATGATGATATGACATTATAATATCATGAGCGATTTAATTACATGTTTTCCTCTGGGGAATCAATGACTCTCATTCGTCCACCAACACCTTCAAGCAACATTGTTTTGTCTGAGAGTATAACAGCGATTGCTCTGTAATTAGCAATAGCTCTTCTTGCCACACGAGCTCGAAAGTGTAGATCAACGACAGATTGTGTAAATAAATCTAGGTGTTCCAGCGAAAAGTAATAAATCGGATACAGCTTTGTAAGATCTAGTTGTGATATTTGTAGACCAGAATCAACATTTTGATCACGTCCCATAAATGTCATCAAACGATGATATGCACGTGCGACATAATTGTTATCTAAATTTAGTAATATATCCTCAGCTGGGTTTTGATATCCATTTATTCTCAGTGAAACTTCAGTAATACCAAGTTTGTCGAATATCATTATACTGTGTGTTTGTGAGTTTACTTGTTCAATATTTTGGAAAGCAATGAATATAAGTCGCGGTAGAGAGACACCTTGCTATGATGCTATCTGCCATGCGAATAAGCCATTAATGTTACTTTGAATACTATCTGTGGTCATCGTCAACCATGATAATGTTGATTTACCACCCCAATTCATAAAGAGAGCAGCCGTTGTTCTTCAGCCAGCGATGGTAACATTGTTGGCATCCACAATGAACGTTTTGGCAGCATTACTTTACCAGCATCACCCACAGGGCTCCAGACTGCATCATCGTCGGTAGCCTTTCTTACAAGTACAACTGCATGCTTGGCTCCGAAAATAACCTTTCTGACATACCTGCAAAATCCAAAGATATGTGACAGTGGAATTGCACATGAAAATCTTCTACTTCCATCTTTTAGCATTGATCGGCGCGCTGCGAATCCTAAGTTAAATTCTGGATTAGCACCATGAACCACCGGCCACACAGCGTCCGCCGGCGTCGGCGAGGTTCCTTGTTTGTCTTATACTATACTGTTTGTTGTCAGAGAGGTCAGAAGTATCCTTTACAAACATCGTTGACAGACCAGATGACCTTGAATAATCATCGAAATATCTTGCCAACTCTAACATTCTAACATCAACGCCATCTTCAGTATCATCTGTTTTTAGAATTTCACCTTCAACTTCAATAAATGCTTCAGCGGGTAAGAAATATTTACTTCTATCCTGAACTTGAAGCTCAATTCTTCCACGCTGATTTGGCTCTCGTGCATAATAGGAATAATACTGATAATCACGTACCGATAAATCTTTGAGGACTGGTGCATCCATGTCAAATGCGTGATCACATACACGCTTGTACATCTTTATTATACTTGTTTTCGTCTAACACGAAGACAACTTCCTGCTATTAAACTTGCAGTTATATTTTCTCCTTCTTTTTCTGACAGGGGTACACCAGCCAACTCTGCTAGTTTTTGATTTGCAGCTTGATTTATTATTTTATTAACATTTGCAGGCATAACTCTAGTGTTTGCCAGTTTTACTGGCTGAGGTTTTCGTCGTATTAATCGTGCTAGTCTGTCCTTGATTGCTGAGAATGCTTTGCTAGCAACATCACTTGCAACACCAATACCATTATCACGAACAACGTCAGTGGCTTTCATTCCCACTTGCTTTGTAATAGATATGACTTTCGGAGCTATCCTTCTGAATAGACCCTGAACAACATAACCGAGTCCATCTCCGTAGGTAACTTTATAGGTTGGTAATAGCGAATTTATAACCCTGACCATTACAGGTCCACGATGAGCATAATGTATGATCATCTTATTTTCTTGTCATTGATCTAACTGCATTAATCACTGTGGTAAGCAACGATTTCATCGACGAGGGACCGATTAGCATTAACGTCCATGATACCGCCTGTAAATAATCTCTGACAAATAGTAACTGCTTCATACCTGCTCTTTTTCCGCCAATCGGAATTTCTAGTCGTTCAACATCGGCAAAGACGTTGTTGCGACATGGAGTAATAAGACCACTTCCTCGAGTAGCAATACCACTTCCAGTGGCACCTGGGTCAGGTGATGATTGTCTCTTTCGTCGAGGTCGTTGCTTTCTTGGTGATATAACTGGCGTGGCATTCCAACAGCTTTTTCATTTCATAAACTTCATCAATAAAATCACCATATTTTTATGTTTTTTACTGGTTTGTGGAACATCCTTGTACTCACGAAGTACCCTAGCAACCCACTCGTTTTCTGGAGTGTTATAAAATTCTGGTTTTAGAAACTGATGCCCCAACTGATATCCCATCTCTGCAACCTTAACAGGATCAGTCGTAACTTCTATATCGCCTTGCTGAGTAAAATATCTAGTTTTTAATTCTGGTTTAGACAGATCCTCGACAATATTTTTAACGTCTTGAATTTCAGCAAGTGTTTTGTCGCCAGACTCCAGAGCTTCTTTAATTTGTTTTAGTAATACTCTGATAACCTGTTGTGATGCCGTTGTAGCCTCAGCGATCTTTTGGGCTGGCTCAACAATTGGTTTAAATAACTGTTCTGCACCTTCCGTAAATTCCACCTGGACTCCTGACGCGCTTGTAGTTGTTGCTTGACAGAATCACGGACGGCGAGATATTTCTTAATTGCCTCTAGTCGCTATCGAGCTAATTTAGCTGTGCGAGATTCCATGGTTAGCGTAGGATCGCTCGTTATTATATTAGTAATAATTATTTAATTACACCACCTAACCGCGCTTTTTTTACACACACAGCAGCAGTGGGGGGGGGGGCGGTGACAACCAACAGGTTGGTAAACGAGAACGCATAAAAATTTGAAGAAAAAAGAAAATGAGATAACCCGGCTAGAGAGGCCTCGATCACTTAGAGGTCGCGGTCTAGCGTTATTGACCTTGTGTTTTCATTTTGTAGGAAGCTTAATTTTCAAACACGGCTTCTCTAAAAAGTGGACTGTTCCCCCCCTCCCCCCGCTGTTTCACATTATGAAGTTTTCTAGACCCAGTCGAAGTTTTGGCTGACGTTGTGCTGGAAAGATCCACAATCTTGACACAGTGGAAACGTATTGAATTCACAGCATAATAGTTTGTCATGGATTTGAATGAAGAACAAACACTTTTGAGGTTCTCATTACAAAGGTTTGTGAATTCTGTGGCATTTTAAATTATTAAGTTCTTATCGCAAATAACAGCAGTTGAAGCTTCCCTTTGCATCATACATCACTTCCTCAATAACTCGCACAATACTGGGTTAAAAAAGCAATGTATACCGCACAATAAGTGGGGGTGCAAATAATCGAGCGACATTCGAAAAATAAGAAGTGATGCCAAACTCACTGGACAAAAGTGAGGGGGAGAAACTGGGCTGTTTAATGACTGAATACCAGTTTTATAATCGCTTTGAGAACAATTGTCAATAAAGCATTTTTTTCTAACGAAGTTGATCATTATTCTATATAAACTAATTTATTTTCAAGATGTTCAGCATCTGAAAGATCGTTAACATCATTCCAACCGATTTCAACAACCTTTACATGTACGCGAAAACATTTTGTTTATTGCATCACTAAATTTGTTGTAGTTGGTTTCCTGCTTATTGTGTTATAAATGGAGGAGGGAGTTTATAAAGTAGGGAAGCAGACACCTGTTGATACACTACAAAACAAGATCCCCTTTTTTTTTTTAGAAACTAGCGATATTTATTTCGTGTAACGACTGTCGACGTGGAAACTCTATTTTTGTACTTTTCAGTTAGTAAAATAACGATGCCATGATTTCATTACAAGTAATGGTGAAACTTCTTCTCATCCTTGAGGATATCTCTAAATGCCAATTCAGGATTTTTCTGAAACTCACTTTTCCTTAATGATCCGTATCTTTGAAAAAAAGCTCTTTATTTCTCAAAGTATTCATTTGGCTTAGTTGCCTTGCTACCTTTGGCCACATTTATGATTAAGTAGCTTAATTTAAGGTAATCTAATTACATTAAAGACACAGTAATATTTATAAAAGTGTTCGATTGATCGACTGAAATGAGTTCACCTGATATATGACTGGAGCTTCTAGATCTTATGCTTGTAGAATTTGCACGCCTTTTAGTTTTTCTTTTATTTCACATCTTTTCTTTGCTAAAAAAAGACGCAATCACCTTATCTGTACTATCAGTTAACAGAAGGAGTGCAAGGGTAACCCCAACCATCCGCTCGATTCAACTTTTGTCACAAGTCTTCTATCGTTTCAGAATCGCAAGACAAAAAAATAATTTACATATCCATTCAAAAAACAGCAACGTACCAACGCATAACTCTTGGACGACCATCACATGAACCTAATCAGGCGAATTAACAGTAGTGTATGGGGCCACTCTAGCAACTACGGCGACTTAATATTGAACTAGGATATATCAAAATTGGCGACAATAGGAATTTAACATGGGGAAAAAAGGCCACTTTGGTGAGAATGGGACTTTAACATGGAGAATACAGGGTCACTTTAGCGACAATGGGACTTCCATGTTAAATTTGGTCGTTTGCACTTTGGCGACAATGGAAATTTAACATGGAGAATATTGGGCCACTCGTGGGACAATGGGAATTTAACATTGGTTGGGACTGTATAGGGACAATAGGAATGGAACACGTGGGGCGACGTCACGGTAGTACACATTGGCGACAATGTGGCAAGTGGCTGACCTGAATAAGCGCTACTCTAGGTAGGGACAAATATAACAGAGACAGAGACAGACATATACAAATGCAAACCCGAGATTTATATATAAAGTATTACCTAGACCTGAAATTATGTTGACGGTGTTCATAAATTTGCATAATTTTAATGATGCTATAAATATCTATAATCAAAGAAAATACCAAAGCCAAAATGAATGTGACTATATATACGCTAAAATTACGAAATTGTTCCAGAATTTAACGGAGATTAAAATATCCCGGATCATTAGATTCTATAGGTTCAGACTAAAAGTAGTACTTAAATTACGACATTGTCCCGGACTATAGCAAACACTAAGAAAATTTGGAACATTAACATTCCAATGGATGTGATTAAAAGTAACGCTAAAATTACGAAATTGTTCCAGAATTTAACGGAGACTAAACATATCCCGAAACATTAGATTCCATAGGTTCAGACTAAAAGTAGTACTAAAATTACGACATTGTCCCGGACTATAGATTACATCGGTTTAGTCTAAAAGTATTACCAAACTTACCAAAATGTACCAAACTCTAATGGAGACTGAGAAAAACTCCGGAAGATTGTATTCAGATTGCAGTGACGTAAAATATTACAATAAACTGATAACTAGCCAGATGTTTTGGTTGTTAGAAATGGCAAATACAAAGTGTAACACTAAATTCCGAAATTGTACCGGACTTTAGCGGAGACTGAAAATAATCCAGAAATAAATTTTTGAACAATGTCCAAGATTTAATGTAGTATTTAAATTATTTATACTCATACCGACCTTCAGGGAACTTGAATAATTGTACGTAAAAAAATTGAAATAAGGTGGACAAAAAAGTAAAACCACGTTTCTAATCCAGCTCACCACATATACAATCTAGCTGGGTGAATGATGAACGCTATATGTTATATACATGAAACACGTACGTGAAGGAAAACATCCCTTCTTACTAACTTCTCATATCACATACCAAACAATCCTCAGAGATGAGAGTGCTAACCTAAATAATTATTTTAAATACAAAACAACACACTAATACTAACAAAACCACTATATTTTCGATCAATACATAGTGGAGAAGGAAAGTTTTTATATACAAAACACTATTACCTACAATCCCATCAGCAAAGGAGTTAGTGTTTATAGAGACACTACTCCACATTCACAAATATTATTTATTTTTGAGGACAAAGGGTTTGTTAAGGGAAAAAGAGACACATACACATACACGCACACACTCCAAATATTTTGTATTAACTTAGAACGTAAACGAAGAAGATGAAATTTCATTAAATCAACTATCCCTTACACCAGAAAAATGTTATCCATCATACCGCTATGCTATCCAACAAATCATACTCAATATCCAAAATGCTTCGTGTTCGCTTAGAATGTAAGAGGAGATAAAATCTCACAAAATATCCATCCCTTACACCACAAACAATACTATCCATTACACTCACTATATCATCCATTATTATTTTATACTCACTATCCAAACGCCCTGTGTGAGCTTAAAGTGTAAGAGAATGAGATATAATATCACAAAATAGACGATCTCTTGCACTACCAAAAAATACTGTGTGGAGAAACGCTGTTATTTATTAACAGTCACCACTGGCAGGAAATATTTTGGGAAAACCTAGTATATATTTTTAGCTACAACTTGTGGGAATTTTTTTTTCATATGGAAAAACCCACTATCTATTTATAATCTCATCTTCTAGGAAAGTCGTATGAACTAACCTAGTATCTACTTATAGCTACAACCTGTGGAAAAACCCAAGTCGATATTTATAGTCTCAAAATTTCCAGTTTCAATGACGTCACTGTATTGAACACTAGGTAAATAACAACAACAGTGTTGCAAGTGGCTGTCCTACCTACTGTAGGTGGGTAGGAATGTGAAATGAATTTGATAGGGACAAAGGTAGATTCATAGGGACAAACAAAGACCACTACACTCACATACACACACACACACGTACGGGCACACACACACATCCAAACACATTCATACACATACAAACGTACTCGAACGCACACGAAAGCATACAAAGACATACAAACACACACACACTATCTAACAACGCCAGAGAAACGAAGTGTTTATAGTCACACTTCCATTTTTTAACCTACCAAAACACAAAAGACAGAAAAATAGTTCGGCAATTTGACTACTATCTCTTTTCTAGATTGTTGGGGGTAACCTTGAAAAGGGCTGTTTTGTTAACGGGGTTACGGCAATCTATTATCGTGTAAGATTGTGTACCTGTCTGGTTGCAGGCTTTCCCACAGGATAGGCCTGCTTCTTCTGAAGGAGAAGGAGAACTCTTTCGTGTCCACACGACGGTCCACAAAACATCTGTCTTGCTCCTGCTGTTGTTGCTGCTGTTGCTGTTTCTGAGGTCTGTACTTCTCCCTGCATTCTTCTTGCTTCTTCTGATTTCGTCTTTAAACACCTCTTCTATCAGATCTTGGGCCACTTTAACTTTCTGACATTCTCTAACTCATCAGGATTGGGTATCAGGCTTTGTCTGACACGATGTAAATTCACGTGGTCTTCGTTCAGCTTTGATAGTCTTGAACACATCTTCATAGGTGGACTAGTCAACAATGGATGATCAGACTGGAGACCGACATGCTTTATATGTCTCAAGCGCGATAGAAAACATCCCTACTGGATTTTGGATAGGAACGCTATATAGCTTATCTCATGGTGAGGGATAGAGACTTATATCAGCAATATAATACGCTGGAAGGCAGGATTAACAAGATTTTATCAGCCACTACTACCAGTTGTGACCAGCTTAGAGATTGTTTCAATCGGCTCAGCCAAACATTTGTGGACCAATTCAATGAAATTGCATTAAAATGACTCCTATGTCTAAAGATATCACCGATGGAAAGGCTGCCATTGATCAGTTAAAAGTTGATATTCTCATTATGGACAAGAACGTGGATGATAATTTCAGTACCATGAAAATGATGGACGTTAAGACCATTGCCGTGGCAAAATCTACTGGAAAAGTTTACACCAGATCGAAAGAAAGAAAAAGCTGGAACAGAGATGTAATCTACGCATTGTTCTACAAGGTGCCAGTACAGATGAAGATGTGTTATTTCAAGTCAAACGATGTTTAAAATTGTAAATAAGTTCTATTCAATAATTACATGTCAAAGAGTGATTCATCAAAATGTTCAATAACTGTTCCCTTTCCTTCTGGCTCCTCATTCTCTAATTCTACCATCATATCTTTGTAGATACTGTACAATTGACAATTTGCTCCTCCATTACATTCACTTCACACCCGAATAACGCACATCTATCTCATTCGCACATATACACTGTCCAATCAGTCCGCACTTGTCACACAAGGTATTATGAATATCATTCGTACATGCGCATTCACCTAACGTACCGCAAGTTTCACACAAGTGTAATTCAGCAAGTTCGTCATGCCCCGCTGGTTGTGGTGCTGGACTTATTGGCGGTACCGGCGTAACTGACAATGTGAGTGAGTAAATTACAGTTTCAAACTCGCCTGCAATCTCAAGTTCGGAATCTGTGACGTCATCATCAGCGACAGTTGGTTCAGCCAGTAGTAGCAATTCGTTCATTGTTTTCCAACTTTGATCTGTATAGCCATTGTGACTCGCTTTCTCCATTAGATCTCGAATGTTCATGTCTATTAAACATTCCTGAACAAACGTGAAACACCCCTTCAGACAATATGGATTGGCTCCTTTGTTGGGATGTTTCAGTCTAAGCATCACTCTTTGCCACGGAAGTGGAACATAAAGCTCCCTTTTTTCATGGCTCCTTTGCCATCTGGACAGGCAGCCCATGGTTCCTGGTTGACAGTAATTATTATGGGTTGAGAATCAGCCGATCCAATCCCACTATTCTTGATGGGGACTATGCAATCCTTCCCTTCGCCAAGGGATATGTCCAAAGTGTCTCGGTTAAAATGGAGTTCGTTTATCAAACCGAGTATGAAGTGTGCTGATTCAGCAAAGCAAAAGTGCATTAGCACTGTATCCAACGTATTGTCAACCTCAATACTGGGTCCGTCCGAAAGGTTTTGCCACTGCTGGCTGAACCGTAGCACATGAGTGTGTTCAACTTGGGTCCTTTGTTTTTTTTAAAATAACGCAAAACAAACACACTAACCAATATAATGGACTCATCATATCATTCTTTTTCTCATCACTCCACTCTTTGAAAAGTTGATGAGTTTCTTCTGGTGTTAAAACTGTGTCACTCAGTCCTCTTCTATTGCTGCTTCAGTTGCCTCATCCATGACTATTTCGTAGTATAGTCTGGGGCTGCCACTGCATAAAAGTCTAGCTGCATTCATTGCCAGTTGCTTTGTTTGAGATCCTCGTCCAAGGTAGTCTGCTAAAATATCTTCATTTTCATTGTCGTCTGCTAGACAAGCTTCTCTTTTCAGCTTAAAAATGACTGTTTGCTTGTACTTCATCATGTCCTGTAGGAGTTTGATGCGGTCCTCTGGGTGCATCTTTCCTGTCTTTCCTGTCTCTAGCTTGGGTTTCCTTGTAGTTTCAAGTATTTCTTCCTTTCTAAGTCTTTTCTTGGAAGTACTTGGTTCTTAATAATCTGTGCTATCTTTGCACTCTCTTGGATCTCTTGCGTGCCAAAACGTTTCCATTGCTTTACTAGTGAATCCAACAATCTTTCTTGGTTCTGTTTTTAGGATACTGGTCATGGTGTCAATGTATTTCACTTGTTGACTCTTGGCTCGCAAAAGATTATTTTCACATATATCGTTTAACAAAAATCTTATCCCTTAACAAAAATGTGTTTGCATGTATGTGTTTGTGCGTTTGTATGTGTTTGTGTGCGTTAGTGTGCGTTCGCGTACGTTTGTATGTGTGTGTATGTGTGTTTGTATGTGTTTGTGTATGTGCGCGTACGTATGTGTGTGTAGTGGTCTTTGTTTGTCCCTATAATCTACCTTTATCGCTATCAAATTCAATTCACCTACCTACCTACAGTAGCGTATATTCAGGTCATCCACTTGCAACACTGTTGCCATTATTCCCCTAGTGTCCAGCACAGTGACGTCATTGAAACTGAAAAATTTTGAGACCATAAATATCGACTTGGGTTTTTCCAACGGTTGTAGCTATAAATAGATACTAGGTTAGTTCATAGGACTTTCCTACAAGATGAGATTATAAATATATAGTGGGTTTTTCCATAGGAATTTCCCACAAGATGTAGCTAAAAATAATACCAGGTTTTTCCACATAGTATTTTGGTAGTGTAAGTGGTAGTCTATTTTGTGAGATTGTATCTCCTCTAACATTTTAGGCTCACACAGGGCGTTTGGAGAGCTGGTATGATAAAATGGATGGTATAGTGGGTATAACGGATAGTACTTTTGTGGTGTAAGGGATAGATATTCTGTGAGATTTCTACTCTTCTTACAGTCTAAGCGAACACAAGGCAAACTAAAGGCATTTTGGATATTGAGTATGATATGTTGGACAGCCTAGCGGTGTGATGGATAATATTGTTTGGTGTAAGGGATAGTCTTTTTTGTGAAATTTCATCTGCTTCATTTACATTCTAAGCTAATACATAAGGTTTGGTGTGTGTGTGTGTGTGTGTGTGTGTGTGTGTGTGTGTGTGTGTGTGTGTGTGTGTGTATATGTGTCTTTTTCCCTTAACAAACCCTTTGACCCTAAAGTAAATAATATTTGTGAATGTGGAGTAGTGTCACTACAACACTAATTCCTTTGCTGAAGTGATTGAAGGCAATGGTGTGTTTTGTATATAGAAACTTTCCTTCTCAGCTATGTATTAATATAAACAATAGTAGTTTTGTTAGTATTAGTGTGCTGTTTTGTATAAAAAAAATTTATTTAGGTTAGCACTCTCATCTCTGAGGATTGTTTGGTATGTGATATGGGAAGTTAGTAAGAGGGGATGTTTTCCTTCACGTCTGTGTTCTTGTATATAAAGTGTAGCGTTCATCATTCACGCTGCTGGTTTGTGTATGTGGTGAGCTGGATTAGAAATGTGGTTTAACTTTTTTGTCCACCTTATTTTAATTTTTTACGTACAATTATTCAGTTTCGACGAAGGTCGGTATGAGTTTAAAGGAACATCAGTCCTACTTCAAATCTTGGAATTTATTTAAAAATTTATTTCTGGATTATTTTCAGTCTCCGCTAAAGTCCGGTGCAATGTCGGAATTTAGTGCTACACTTTGTATTTGCCATTTCTAACAACCAAAACATCTGGCTAGTTATCAGTTTCCATTCAAGTCCGCTAAATTTTTCGAAAATTTAGTGCAATATTTTAAGTCACGGCAATCTGAATACAATCTTCCGGAGATTTTCCCAGTCTTCATTAGCTTTTATTTTTGGTCTTTTTGGTAATTTTAGTACTACTTTTAGATAAACCGATGTATTCTAATGTTCCGGGATATGTTTAGTCTCCGTTAAATTCTGGGACAATTTCGTAATTTTAGCCTTAGTTTTAGTCACATTCATTTTGGCTTTGGTAATTTCCTTGATTATAGCTATTTATACCATCATTATAATTATGCAAATTTATGAACTCCGCCAACATAATTTCAGATCTAGGTAATGCTTTATATACAGATATCGGGTTTGTATTTGTATATGTCTGTCTCTGTCTCTGTTATATTTGTCCCTACCTAGAGTAGCGCGTATTCAGGTCAGCAACATGCCACATTATTGCCAATGTCCTGTGCCGTGACGTCACCCCACGTGTTCTATTCCTATTGTCCTTATACAATCCCAACCGATGTTAAATTCCCATTGTCCCACGAGTGGCCCAATATTCTCCATGCTAAATTCCCATTGTCGCCAAAGTGCAAACGACCAAATTTAACATGGAAGTCCCATTGTCGCTAAAGTGACCCTGTATTCCCCATGTTAAAATCCCATTGTTGCCAAAGTGGTCCCGTATTCCCCATGTTAAATTCCCATTGTCGCCAATCTGATATGCCCTATTTTATCATTAAGTCTTCCTTGTCGCTAAAGTGGCCCCATACACTACTATTAACCTTTATTTTCACCATTACGGTCACAAAGTCTTTTTACAAGACTCCATCAGGGCGAAGTAACCGATTCAGTAGTATACTATAATGAAGTTTTTCTGCCAAACCCCTATTTTGTTTTAGGACAAGAGCATGACTACCCCCTCCCAGGCCCCCCCCCCCGTTAGTATAAACAAATAGGAAAACAACTTTGTTGAGGAAATAGCGTCGATTTCATTCTTGATGACCTGTCAAGGACCTATCACCTAATCATCTTCGTCATCATACAAACTAGGGTTTGGCTGAAAAAACGCTGATTATAGTCTTCTACTGCGGGTTTTACTTGAAATTGCTGGTGATTAAAAAATTTCAGCTTTTGGTATTATATAGCTTTGATCGTCATGATGAAACAAGTACAGATTAACCTTACCACTAACGAGAGAGCCAGGTTCTAGCATTTTGATGAAAGTATGTGAGACTATGGATTTATCGACATAACACTTTTTGAATTCAACATCCACCGTTATCTTTGTGTGTTTGTTTTGTGATATAGGATTATAAAAATTATCAGCAGCATTACAAAGTGAGTCTGTGACCCAGGCAAGCTTACTAAAATAATCCGAATTTTCTGTGCGAACCAGAGACAGCTTTATCTTATTTCTGTTCTTGAAATATGTGCTGTACTTTTCATTGTCAAGCATAATAGTCATATGATTACTTCGGAAAAGAATTCTTTTCATCTTTAATGTGATATCTTCCACTGTAATATCTTCCATTATTTTTCATATTTCACACAAAATATCACTATCCTTATTTTCACACACAATTTTTACTATTCTTTTTTTATGAAATCGCTAGCAATTTCACACACAATTTACTGCGAATCATTTTTCGTATTTCCCTACTCTGTTCGGTATCATATCTACGAGCAAATCGTCTTTGACTCTCAGTTCCTGTATTAGATCTAACATAATAAACTTGTAACCTCTGAGATAAGCTCGAAGTTGATTAAGAATTTTGTTATAAGTCGCTTTTGCTATTTTACAGGATATATTTTTGTTTTCGTATTTTGGCCCGATCTTTTTATTAACCGCCGATAAAACAATACCTATGCCGGGTTATATAAAGAGTGCTGGATTTAATGTCACCCCACTGAAATAATTTCACTAGTTGCTAATCTCATGGGATTATAATTTAGCGCGCTTATTATTTTACTACAAAATTTTCTAGCTTGTCTGACACAGTAAAGTTTTTTATGGCAATATTTATAGTATTTGATGAGCTCATCCCTATTTCTGTCTGACATGCCTGAGGAAATATGATCGAAGTCTATTATTTGTTTTTTTGTCATTATGAAACTGTTTCTGTAATTATTTCAATAGCCGTAGTAAAAAAATTTTCAGACTAAACCTTATCGATTAGAGCACTAAATTTTTTATTGACAGGATCGGCAAGAAACTCTATACTTGTCATACACTTCAGATGAGATATCATCATATCGGATATCTGTTAAAGCCAAGGATGAAAATGGAGGGTTAAAATGTGTTGGTATTTCAGTAATATCGTTGACTCTATCACGATAAATATCCCCTGTGTCGTCGATATAACTAACAACATAAGATAACTGACCGAGTTTAAAATTTCTAGGTACTAGGTGCTGCCTGAGAATAGCATATGTTGCAGATCTTAAAAGACCTTTAGTATCAGCTTTCCTTATAGTTATGGCGGGTAGGTTTAGGTATCCAGCAATCAGCTCTTTGATATTTTTGTATTTTGCTTCTGTCAGTAACTTTCCACCTTCTTTGGTATAATGTTTCAACGCAGTTTGTTAAAATCTTTTATGTATTTCATAATCTTCGTCAATTCCAGGTTTTATTGTTATTATATCCTCAAGCTCTTGATGAAATATGAGACATATTTCATCAAGAGCTTGAGGATATAATAACTATAAAACCGATCGAGACGATCGACATCATCATATAAATCAATCCTATACTCAATTTCTGATACTGCGTTTAGTGCAGCATTAATGTGATATACGTTATCCTTTTCTATATCGTCGGTTAGCGAGTCTGTCAAAACTAGATATGCTGTTGTTAGGAGGTTAGTGTCAGCACTATTATCTACTATTCTAACAGCGTCTTTTTATCATAATCGTCCAGACCGAGTACACGAAATACTAGACGTTTAGCAAATTTGTCTTTGAGCTTGCGATTTTTAAGAAATTTGTGGGGGTTTTTTTTGTTTCAGCTAGTTGTCAAGCTCGTCGTGAATCTTGTTTAGTCGCTCTTGCTCTGGCTTTTTGCCACCATAATATGTTGTTTTTACAAGGTTAGATTTATATATAGTCATAACATTTTCTTTATTTAGCTCGAGCAGTGTATTTATCAAATAGTTTTCAACTTTTAACCGACGTTCATCGCAGTCACGTACAGGACAGTATATACTAATTGTATCAAAGTCTCCGATAGCGTATTCCAGTTGAGAGCCTCTCATTCTTGAAACCCTGGCAAAGTTATCGCTGCTCTCGCTTAAACCAGGGGAACGTAAAGTTAAGTTTTTCATTCGAGCAATTTAATTTATTGATCTTGCTTTCGCAATACTTTCTCGGTCTAGCAAATCAACAAAAGCTATTTCGATCTCCGTTTTAGGGTTTAGTATAAAATTATGAAACTCTTGTGCGACTCTGATCGACGGAGGATCAATAGACATTATAGATTATAATTACATTAAAATCGCAATGATCTATACTAGGTCATCGAGTATATATATATCTGAAACATCAACAAACGCGGGTCAGGACCAGGTCTAGCTCTGACAATATAAATCCGGAAATACGAGTATTTGTTTGTGGTTACTGCAGGATCAAGTGTACAATGTCTAGAAGCGGTAACGTCAACGTTAAATGAAACATTTAGATCAGTCTAGGTTGAATCATCATTCGATCCTCCCAATCTAAAGTCATAAAATTCTCTGAAAGGATTATTTATTCGATCTCGCAGTTGAAATTTCCATATTGCTACTGCTTCTCGACACTGTATTTTAATCATTCACTCTAACCCGCCAAATATAGGTAGTTAAAAGGAAACGCATAACTTGGATTATTTGCTGATAATAACTTGACGCTGTTGCAACAAAACCCCAACGATTATTTATAGCATCCGCAAGATGTGGAATGTGACCAACGCTATTTTTAGCTGATTTCGTAATATCACCAATCGCTTGCGATTTGGGAACATTATTCACGTACTGTTTATTGTTAAGATCGGATGTAGAAACAGTTAGATACGTAAAAATTATCTTAGTAGCCATATCGATCGCACCTGTAACTGTACCACCAGATTTGTTAAGATAATTGGCATCTGCAGAAGTAATTGTACTTACCGATGCTGCACATATTTCAGCGTCAAAATAAAATTTATTTGTAACATCAAATGGGGCAACTGGATTAGAGGTCGTAGTTATTTAATTCGAGCTGATACTTAACATGCCTGTCATCGTATCACCGCGTTTTGCTACTCGTGATTCAACATTTGTTGCTATCATATAGTCAACGTAATTTTTATTTGTTAAATCGATACCGCTGATGGAATTATTGTAGTTGTTAGCTTATTCGATCCCATCTCCAGATTTCCCACTATCGTATCACCGGAGTTTGCTACACCTGATGAAATATTCGTTGCTGTGTTATCGTCAACGTAATTTTTATTTGTCAAATCTGATACCGCTGACGGAATTGCCGTAGTTGTTATCTTATTCGATCCCATATCTAGATTTCCCACCATAGTATCACCTATCACCGGATTTTATTACAAAGTTGTCCTTGACAAACGATACATTTGTTACAGAATCGTTATTGGTCAGCATTGTATTATCAAACTGAGTTTGAAATATTAATTTCCCACCCATATCTATATTTCCAGCCTCATCCCACTAGATAAAATGACAACTTAAAATTATCTATTGAGCTAAGTTGTGCATAGCTTACCGTCCGTGAATTATTTATGTGTGTGTGTGTGTGTGGGGGGGGGGGAAGGTATTCGGTCTCAAGATTTATAATATTTGTTTTACTCTTATTGATATTTCCTCTCATCTTTCCATCCAACAACGATAACTTACCATTACTGAGCAAACTAAGTTGTGCAAGGCTTACTGCCTGCGAGTTATCTGGGTTCATTTGTGGATATGTTGGCTCAAGGTTTAGCACTCGCTGATCTGACATACTTAAGTTACCTGCCATTGTATCCCCAGATTTTTTTTATATAATTTGTTACAGCAAGGTGTTTACAACGTTACAGATCTAAATAAAGCAATAAAATTATTAATTACAACTAAAGTTGAATCTGCATCAGATACTTTGAGCTCATTCCAAACTATAACACACTGCGTACCAGAATTAGTTTGAAAAACGGTTTTATTGTTGATTTCAGTACCATAAATAGCATCGGGTCGTTATTAGGATTATCTCGAAAACAATACAGTTCTGAATCACAAAGTGCTTCAATTTCATACGATGGTGAGTCACTCGTTGATATAACAGAAGTAAATTCGATTTTAATAACTTGCTCTATTGTCAGCGGGTCGTATAACGGCACGTAGTAGTAAAAGTAAAACTATCTACAAATTTTCTCCTGACGTACCACCTGGATCGCTAATGCAAGTAAATCCAAGACAAATAATATATTATCCTGTTAGTGTTGAAAATCAAATATCTGCTATCACGATGACCCTGACTGATCAATCCGGCCGGTAGCTAAATCTCAATAACGAAATTGTAACATATTATCTGTACCTCAGGTCGGTCAGCTCTGCTCACCACAGTTAATTGATTATGCAGTGAGCTAGCTCAGCAAAGTCAATTTTATCGGACAGTTTTGTATCACAAAATGAAAGATCGAAACATTTATCATAGAAATATCGTAGGAGGTTTCTTTAGAAATATATTCTTTGAAATACTTGAAAATGTACCTTGAATTGCAAAAATATAGCGCCTCTCGCGTTAGGCGCATCAAAAAATTTTATCACGGGAGCGTCTTCTGCAGCTGGCTCAGCTTTTGGACAGAAGATTGCTGATAAAATTAAGGACCACCGATAAGCGATAGGGATATAAAACAAGAAATTTGTGAAATATCCCCAACATCAGCAACTACTTAGGCGCTGAGAAAAAAAAACGACAAAAAAACTGCTATCTCCACCAGGCGAAGAAATTATTAGAAAATTAGTTAACTAAAACTAGACCCACTTGACCAGATATTACGGAGTTCTAATTTTTGTCTAACAATAACAGATAAAGAATGTCGGTCAAAAATTACCTTGACCTGACCGAGGAAATACCAACAGATAACTCAACAACAGAATCTGAGCATGTTGAATATCTCGATGAAAATTCAAGCGAACCTAATAAAACTGGCATTCGAACTTTTAACACAAGAGACGAGGACGTGTGTTTGCTACCACATAAAGCCGTACTTTAAGTACGAGGAAGTGTAAAAACAACAGCTGGTGCAGTAGTACCTGTTGGTAGACAAGTGACACTTGTTAATAACGGTTGAAGTTTATTTAGAAGCGCCTGATATCAACTAGCTAATCAAACAGTAGAAGATATTTCAATGCACCTGCCAACTGCAAGTACTATTCTTAACATTGTTTCAGTTAGCGACGACTACTCGACATTTGTTGCAGCAAGTATGATGTGGTTAAAAGATGCTGGAACTGGAGATGTTTTTTCAAAAGAATTTAATTATCTTAATGCGATCACAGCTGGCGCTGGTGCTGTTGCTGATCTAGCTTTAGCTTTAGTGAGAACTTTTCTTATCACCAACGCTTTATCTCTTGGAATTACTGCACCAGCTGCAGACTCAGATGCTGAAGCTACAAGGAGTTTTCTGGCGGCAGCTTGTAAATTTCTTAGAATTACTGCACCAGCTGCTGCTGTTACTGGAACCGCAATGCTAGCCATAGTAAATAGAATAATAAATTTAAAAATATTAGAAATGGAGAGTATAACAAAGGTTAGGTTAAGCGATAGGCCTTTACAAACTGCCCGAATTCAATAACTGATGCTGCCGCTTTGCACAATATTCGGATTTTGCAGAAACGTTGATAAGGTATTTCATGTAATAAAATGTACACGTTTAGTTGACAGAGCTGACTTAAACGATTGTCTGAAGCGAGATGGTGGTGATGATGCTCAGTTTGTAATTTCACGATTAGCGTTGTGAATGCCACGTGTCGCTCCGTCGATCGATAGATCAATAGAGCTTGAGACGATTCTAACAGCATTCACATAAAGATACATTTTATGCAAAACAAAGTTTATAAAACCGCAATACCGAATTTGATTAATAACACATGGAGAATAACTGCACCTAGTGAACAGTTACCAAGGCATGTATTTATTGTCTTCCAAAGACAGAATAGACGTGGAAGCCAGCTTCAAAACAATTCTGCATTTGATAGCCCAGATGTCAGACGAATATTTGTCAGAATAAATTCTAAACAGTATCCAGAACGAGTGATCGATGCTTGATGCTGAAGCGCTAGCTGACAGAGACGTATCTCGAGCTTACATGTACCTTATAAAAACTAGGCAAACATATTAAGATGCTGACAGTGGATCTCAAATTTCAATCGAAGAGTAATGAACGCTTTATCCGATATTTCACTTTTATGTCAGTAAGCATAGCGAACGTGCTTTCGGGTCAACGTCAGACACTGAAGTCACGTAGAAACTTGGACAGGCTCCAGGAGCTATTAATAATTATGCTTACGCGCTAATTGTATCTGACAGATTCTTAACGATAAATTCTACCAAGGGGCATCCTGACCGTCCAAGTTTGAATTTGGGCGATATAACTTTATCAAACAAGCGGTGGAGTGTAATCATTTCTTGATCAAAAATGACTACCAGTGTTGGGTCCTTGCATTTGAAAAGTAACAAATTTATCCGAAAAGCGTGCGGAATGTATTGATCCGCCTAACAAGCGGCGGAATTACTGCAATACAAATTTTACCCAGCAGAAGGAAAATAAACACATAATGAAATACATTGTGCATGAAGTGAACTTACCAGCGGGACAAGTTAAAAATCTAACACAACTTATTATTAAACGACAGTCTGTTTCGCTGCAGATAGATTTCTGAACCTTGGGAACAAGATAGCAGAGCGATCCACTGCTAGCAAAACTAATGCTGACACAGCGGCAAATCAATAAAATAGGACTGCAAAAACCTTTTATTTTAAATTTATCCGCAGAACAAGTTACTGCAATGTCCAGATCACAAGCAATCCGTAAAGGATTTATGGGGCCTGCACTGGCAACTACAGAGAAACGGTACTACCCAAATTAATACCACTACTGGATACGTTGGGGATAGCAGCTGCCTCTGGTGCCATATCTGGGGCCAGGAAAAAGGCTGTGTCTGGCGATGGAATTAAACAGTTAGTGTAGCATTTTACTTTGGTCTAAGGATTACAAATAAATAATGCCTAAAACGCTAGCGATTTCACTAAAACACGAAGCGCTCAGAAACCTAAAACAACAAAGAAGCGTAAAACAACTAAAAAGAGACGAATCGGAAAGCAGTCCAAGGAGGATTCATAGGGCCGTTGCTAGCAGGAATAGCAGGAAGTCTGCTTCCCAATCTGCTGGGGATAGGGAGTCGGAGAGGATTAATGCTACCCGCTAACAGCAGGTAGATCGCTCTGCGATCCATCCACTAAACAACTTTGAGATCTTAGAGAAACTGAAGGATGTCAGCAGATTTCAAGGATTATTTTCTAAAGATGAGCTCGGGATTCAAAGAATCCTATCGCTAGCGGTCCAATCACTTCGGTCTCTGCCAGCTGCAGCAAGCTGTGTAATAAATATTCAAACATTTCAACGACGGATCTATCACGCATTGGTTAGCTCTTTATAGAAACAAATATTTTGATTTGTTTGGACTACCACTAAGTGATATTATCAAAAAGTACTTGCCAGCATCCCAAAAGTTAAAAAAAAAAATCAATTATTCGTCTGATCAACTTCAACCAGTAGGAACTGCATCTTGTGGATATCACTGCGTTATGTGCATCAAACAACGTCCCCGATGCAAGCATCCGGGTCCAAAGGACTGGATGATTGTCTGAAATTTATATTACAATTTGCACTTAAACCAAGCTTGGAAAACGACAGAATTGCAATTTTATCTAACAAGCAAATATAAAAATGTCCACATATTGTCTGAAGTGCAGAAGTAAAACAGAAAATACAAACGAAACTATGGAAACTACCAAAATTAACCGACTTATGATGAAAGGTTTTGTATTAACTGTGGCCGGAAAAAAGTATGTTTCTTAAACGTGATTCACTATTATCTGGAGATCAGGGAATGCTAAGAATTTCTAATACTATTTTTGTCGACGATTAAATTATAACAAAAATGCACAGCCAGTTTTCAAGCAAATCGTGTAAATGTGAAGCTGACCACGATCTGTTTCTCGAGCAAGATAAAAGAGTAACTTATTGCCAGTGTTGTAATCAACGGGCTGTAATCGGATCTGGCTTAGATATTCACAAGTCAATTGGCAAATTACCGAAACCCAAACATGGATGGACCTTGCCACGCCACAGGTATACAGGTCCATGGAATCCACTCGACAAACAACCTGATTATAATGACAATCCAATTCCCGGGAGGAGCCGTAGAATCAAGTCGATGAAATTGCAATGCGACATGATATATGCTACCATGACAACGAAAACGATAAATCTGGTTGCGACCGTATGATGCTCGATGAGCTAAGCGATATGAGACTGGAGGAGATTAGAAAACAAATTGATCGTAGCTGATGCAAGGTATTATAGGAGCGAAATATAAGCTGGGGCTTAGTGGAATGCAAAGCGTTCTAACGCAAGAACCTCAGCCTCGACTCGGTAAAAATGTATTTTATGATGATGGCGTGCTGAGCGCTCTCGCATATGAACTTCACAAACCTAAAAAAGAGTTTCATCGACGAAAGGTTTTCGCAAACTCGGTTGATGATATATGGGGAACATATCTAGCTGATATGTCACACGTTGCTAAGCATAATGACAATAAAAGGTACCTGATGAATACAGTTGATATTTTTAGGAAATACGCGTTTAGTGTACCTGTTACAAATAAGAAGGGTAAAGCCATAACCGATAAGTTGCGAGATTATTGTCAGCACAGAAAGAAAACCGTATAAGGTATGGACAGATCACGGTGCAGAATATTTTAATAAACAATTCGAACAGTTTCTGGAACAAAATAACATCATCAAATATATCACCAGAAACGAAGGGAAATGTGTCGTCGTCGAAAGATTTAATAGTACGGTAAAGGAGAAGATCTGCACACAACTCACAGCCAAAAACACTAACAGGTATGTGGCCGACCTGCAAAAGATTATTTCAGATTACAAAAACACAAACATAAAAGAACTGGAATGTCACCAAATGAAGCTGTAAATAATCCAATATTGGCGAATGGGAATATGTACCGAAGACATAAGTTTAGCGTCGGTGATAAAGTTAGAATTTCACTAGTGAAAGAAACGTTTGAAAGATGGATTCACTCTTAACTGATCCGAGGAAGTATTTGTTGTGGATAAAATGTTGAGAACAATGCCTGTGACGTATAAGCTGAAAATTCAGCGGTGGAAGAAATTACTGAAGTTTCTACGAACAGGAGCTACACCGGACAGAGCAGGATATAAGATCGAGCGAGTCATAACAAGGAAAGGAAAGAAAAGTTTGGTTGAATGGAGAGGTTATGGCGATAGTTTTAATAGCTGGATACCAACTAGTGAAATAAAAAATATTTGATTCAATCGCTAACAATCCAGTAACGATAAATTTTTTCGTATTTCAAAACGACAGGCTTACATTTCAGTGGCCTGCGCAACGATATTAAATATTGTCTTCGTGCTGTTGTTAGTGTGCACTCTCCCATCAAATTAAAAATCTTAACAAACAAAATCAAATTTTATATTATTTTGACTGCCATAAACTTCTAATGTCCACGATTCATAAACTACTTCAATAACTCCCAGAATATTTTGATACTCAGAGACAGTAAAATTAAACTTTTTGTATCTTCTAAGTGAGGTGACATTTTAAATTATACCGCGATTTTGCTGCTACATAAAATTGCTCGTCTTGATGTACTATATCTGGCTCATCTGCAAATTTATCCTCATGGACAGGAAATAAATATTCTTTCTAGATCAAATTCGGAGTGCTTTGCATCGTGATATTCTTCAGGCTGACTGTTATTGGAATTTGTCAAATTCTGATTCGCTGGCTGATCCGCTCTATCTCGATCAATATCGGCGTAAAAATCAAACAGTCTTTTCGCGAACAAAAAATTTGTTCGAAATTTTTGATACAATAAGACTTTTATCTAAATTATTGTAATAAAATGCCGGACGAAATAAGAAGAATAGTCAGATCAAAAATCTTAAATATGAACTTCGTATTCGACGCTGTCAAACTGTTTATGACTAATTAAAAAACAGAAAAAAGTATGTGAATTTTCTCGTCGAATACGACCCTTACTCGGCGTTTGATGTGATTCTGACTGATTCAGAGGTATCAGAGCTTGAGAAATATAAAAAAATATTTGTTCAATATGATAGAGACACTGTTTTAAAATGGACCCATTCTTGTTTGACAAGGAAATATCTAAAAATTAGTCTGAAAATTGATCTTCGAATAAACTGCAAGTTTATGTAAATTATTAAATATGGATAGATTTGGTACTAGAACTAATATTATAAATCACTTTCATCTGGAAGAGGCTGTCAGAAATATGTTTCATTGTGACAATAACGTTGTAGCTCTCTTTGAATTAGAGAAAGAAATAATTTGATCCTGCTCAGCAGCGCAGAACTTGATCATATACTTTGACCTGGAAATATCCTAGTCGAATACGATAAAGAAACCTTAAATAAATATCTTAATTTCTGCCTAACAAATTGTGAGGTAGCAAATAAATAGCAGGTGATTCATTTCGAAACAAGATTCTATCTTCACTCGTTTTTGAAAAAGCTGAATTTGTATTTCATCAGAAGTAGATTTTATTGATTGTGGATGAATGTTAAAATGTCTTGCTGCAGAGAAGATTGATGGAAACAATATTTCTTCACCTGTAACAGAGTTGGTTAATACAACTGATCTAGGATTTCTGAAATTATGAATAATTCCAGCATTACCTCGCCTACTATTTTCTTTCGGAGTAACAAGGTCTAAATTCTCAAGTCTATTATCAACTCGGATATTGTCGAGATGATCTATTACCAAATCACCCGAGATAGGCCCATGAAATGCTTCACAAACAAAACGATGTGAGAGATATAAAATTCAGTTATTTTGTGTACCTCCAACTGCCACGAGAAAATAATCAGTATTACTGACACGACCAATAATTTTTCTTGTTTTTATGTTTCTAACAATACCTCTGTCTTTGGTCTCGTACAAATTATAAATCGGATGTGGTTGAAACTCGTTCTGCAACTATAAATTAGCAATATTATTGTCAGTAACTATGCCATTGATATGGTAAACTCTCATTCCGTCTGAAATCTCCTCACCATTAAATAAAGTCCAGATAAAATCGTGCAAAAACATCCCAGTATATTCGCTATCATTAACGCCTGTCATTTTCATCTTAAAACCCGCCGGCGTTAGAATTCCAATTGCATTTTTTATTTTTATATTTATCACAACACCCAGTTCACTGCCAGCAGAAAGATTATATCACTGGTGAACACCAGAAAATCTCTTGATGTCTAGCAAGATCGTTAAAGATTATCGGTATGTGGTATAAAAGTTTCCATATTATTCTATTATTGACAATTTTCATAGCACACTAAATTCAGGAAATATAAAACAGTAGATATAGGACTATTGAAACTAGGTGATATAGCAAAAAAAAAAAATTTCTGTTCTTCACAGAACGATTTCGACCTAAAAAATCACAACCTTATTTGCTGGTTTCGATAACAGTTGGTTATTTAACAGTAAACGTTTACTTACAAACTTCTTTTACACAAACTAATATCATCTGCTTCAGCCAACAGTCAAATCCCAGCTTGCCACGCATAACGGCTTAAAATAATATTGCAGTTTAATGTCAACTTTTCTAAGCTAAATATATCTCTGGAATTTCAGCAACCAGCCAAAGATTGTTTTATTGATCAGACGCCTACGTCAGAGCAACTTGAGGAATTTGTTACTCCTTATGTTACATCAAAATCTAATCGAATTATATCAGGAACAGATTTAATATCATTGTCAGAAAATATATTTCAGGAAAAATGGAAGAAAATAGACGAATACACAACATCGGGGTGTGGCTGGAAGTTTGAAAAGTACTTTTCCACACTGTGAAATATAATCCATTGCGCGGTAGCTCATATGTCGATCTGCCAATTAAAATCAAAACCTCAAAATGTTGTGTACATATCCAGAACCATGATAAAAAATGTTTCCAATGGGGCATCCTATCGGCGTTATTTCAAGCACAAGATCATTCTTATCGAGTATAAAATTTTATTGATTATGTTAATAATCTAAACTTTAGAGGGATTGTCCTTCCCGTTGCTGAGAATCAAATTCCAGATCGAAAAACAGAACAATTTCCTGTTACCTGGAGATAATAATGTAGTTGGTGTCGATGACAAAAAAAGATATATTCTAGTTATATCAGCGATCTTGCATGACAAAAAACAGTAAATTTACTATTTTATAAAGATCACTACGCGTGAATAAAAAACTTTAATGGGCTAGTCGGAAGTTAGTATACCAGGCATAAAGGATACAAATATTTATGTGTCAGGTATTTGTACGTATGTATTTCCCAACACGTACTTTATTGACACCTTGAATATTGCTCTAATGTTCAGAAAGTTTCTACGTCTGGCGAAGATGAAAAAGATAATGCAATTTACAAACTACAGACACATGATGAAAGTGATTTGTATAGTATATGTTGATTTCGAGGACATTTTACTTCCTGTGCAAGGAGCAGAAAGTAACCCTGATAAATCTTCGACGAGGAAATTACATGAGCATATTCCCTGTGGCATGGTGTGTGGAGTTGATAAATCTTTTTCAAAACCAGTAAGGATTTACCGTGGAAAGGAACCAGCTGTCTGGTTTCTAATGAATCTTATCGACAATATTGATCTCATCCTGATATTACTCGCTAATACAATAAAGGAAACCACTAACAGTAAAGCAAGAAGCTGAATTTTCCAAAGCAGAAATATGTTATATTTATGAGGGCGTGTTTTGCCTCAAGATAAAGTAAAAGATCACTGCCATATTACTGGAAAATATCGGGGCCCAGTACACGACAAATGTAACTTAAAATATACCGCACTGGATTTTGTCTCTGTTTTATTTCATAATTTCAGAGGATATGACGCTCATATTATAGTTGAAGCGTTCGGTAATAAGGATATAATAAACCACCTGAATATTAGTAACTGTAAAATAAAGTGCATTCCAAATAACACTAAGAAGTATATGTCACTGACACTTGGCAAGTTGAGATTTATTGATAGTCTGCAGTTTATGGCAGCATCGCTAGACCAGCTTGTGCGTGGCTGAAGTCAATTTAATAATCTGATTGAACATTGCGGTGAAACGGCTGGCAGTTTTTTGACACGAAAAGATATCTTTCCCTACCAATATCTGGACGATTGAGATAAATTCGATGAAACTTGTCTACCTGACAAAGATAAGTTCTATTCTAGGTTAAATCTCGAAAGTGTTAGTGACGATAATAATGCTTATGCTAAATCGATTTGGGATTATTTCGGCTGCAGAAACTTGGGATATTATCATGACCTGTACCTTATCACAGACGTTACGTTGCTCGCAGACCTATTTGAAAATTTCAGAGATGTCAGCGCTGATAACTACGGACTCGACCCGGCGTGGTACTACTGGCCACCCGAGTTAATTTGGGACACATTGCTCTAGTAGAGTAAAATAAAACTGGAGCTGCTAACAGACCCTGATATGTTCAACTATATAGAACGTGGAATCTATATAAGTGTCATAACAAAAAAAATATGCCAGGGCTAATAATAAATATCTACCCGACTATGATAGGACAGAACCATCAAGTTTTATAGGCTATTCAGACGCCAATAATTTGTATGGCTACGGTCTATCGGAGTCTATGCCGGTCTGTCGATTTAGGTGGATCACCGAAAAACTGAAGCTGATAAAATTATATCGGATGATGTTAGTTATTTCATAGAAGTTGATATTGACGATCCTGTCGAGTTGCATGATCTGCATAACGACTATCTATTCTATCCAGAGTCGATGCTGATCGACTACAGTTTATTATCAGAAAAACAGAATTTGTTTTATAAACATCACGCAATAGTATCCACGAGCAGAAGTTCCAACGGGCTGAATTTGATTAGACGAATAATTTATTATTTTATATTTTTTGTTTATATATTTTTTTATTGCGTCACTTGGTGGAAGTCCAAATGAATCAAAATAATTGTTATTACGAACAGCTACCCAATGTGTACCGGATCCTTCATTATAATTTTGTATATTGATCACATACGAGCCACCAGCAATTGCATCGTTAAGTTTATCTTTAGAATAAACTCCACAGAAATTTTTTACTTTATTTAGTTTATCAAGTATATCAAAGTTACTCAACGCGGCCGAGTTCCTGGCAATGTTAGTACTCGGCCTATTTCCAATAGATTTGCCAATAGACTTCCCGCTACTCCCGCCAGCAACGGTTCTATAAATCCACCTTTGTTTTTCGCCTCGGTGGTGTCTTTTTTCGTTATTGTCTTTCTTTTTGCTGTTTTTCGTTTAGGTATTATATTTATCTTTCGACAAAATGTTTCTTTATTCCATCACCTGAGGCAGCCTTTTTCGTTGCGCCAGATACTGCACCAGATGCTGCTGCTAATCCTAATGTACCAAGTACTGGTAAAAGTTTAGGTATTAACGTTCTAGCCATTACAGACAGTGCCGGAACAAAGAAACCACCTTGTTTTGCCATTGCAGCTACTTGTGTGGCACTTAAATGTTAAGCAAAAGGTTTCTTGCGATCGTATTTATTTATTTGTTTTTTGGTTAGCATTAATTTTGTTAAAGTACCTTTGGAAACACCTTCACTGTTAGCTTTTATTGATAATGATATCTGCCTCTACTTAGCAACAGCAGCTGCTATTTTTTTAACTTGACCGTCAGTTAAATATATTTCCTTTACAATATATTTTGTCATTATATACAGATTACAGATTAAACTTTTACTGATATTTTACCTCCGAGAGAGTCAATTGTTATAAATCTGTCGCTGATCACTAACGCATATACATTTAGCTGAGCTGCTGGAGCTACTCCTAATGTCCAAGTAATTTCAATATCAGCTGTAGAATCGACAACTCTCGCGCTATGTTTACTAACATCAAAATAAAATATTGGGTAAAGTGTACGAAATTCCTCTACTGATATCTGAGATCTATCTCCAACGTCCTGATATTTCTGCATTTCGTGCATAAAATACATGTACGGTCAAATAATATTTTTATTATCGTCATCTGCAAAATTGCATTCTATCGCTCGTTCTGGATATTGCTTTGAATTTAGTCTGGCGTATATTCGTCTAACATCAGCATTATCAAATATTGCATTATTTTGTTGTTGGTTACCACGTCGCGCTTGCTGCTGAAATACAACAAACAATTGCCTCGGCAGTTGTTCACTTGACGTTGTTGTGACTCGCCATGTGTTGTCGGTGGTATTTGGAACAGCTGTTTGATATATTTTATGTTACTGAAAATAAATTCTGTTTGTTTGTTTATCAAGTACACTATTTAATTCTGACACTTTTGTGATTGACGGAGTTATTCGTGGCATCCACAGCGCAAGTGTGTTTATGATAAATTGTACATCAGCTCCGCCAGCTCGAAATAAACAATCATTTTGTTCTGTTCGATCTAAAATAATTGTATGTTTAACTCCAAGAAATACTTTATTGTAGTCCCTGCAAAATCCAAATATTGTACTTAACGGCAGCATCATTGTAATTTGACATGATTCTGCTGCAAGTGCCTTTCTCTTAGGATAACCTTCATTGTAACGTGGATTTCGAAATCCAATTGTGTTAATAACTAAGTCTAACATTGCAACACCCTTCGCATCTGCAGCTGGTGGTACTATACCAAGATTATTGCAAGCTGCAGTAAGTGAGACTCTTGTAGCTCTTCAATAGCAGCTGCAGCTTGTTCGGCTATACCTAGAGCAGCAGTATTAGGGATAAGAAAACTTCTTACAATTGCAACATCTGCATCAGCATTAGCTCCGTGTATTAAAACACCTTTTGAAATAAATTCATTTGCCGCAGGAATTATTGCTCCTGTTCCAGTATCTTTAAACCACATCATGTTAGTTGCAGTCGATCTGGAGTAATCATCAGAAAACGAAATAGTATTTAAGATTGTACTTGCAACTTTTAGGTGACTGGAAATATCCTCAACAGTTTGATTAGCTAGCTGATATCTAGCACTTTTAAATAAACACCAGCCATCATTTATAAGAGCTACTTCTGTTCCAGCTGCAATTGCGACAGGTGGATGAGCTACTGTCATAATCTGGCTACGAACTTCCAACATTGCCCTGTGAGGTAAAAGAAATACATCTTCGTCTCTAGTCTTAAATGTTCTGACGCCAGCCTTTTTTGGTTCATTAGAATTTTCGTCGAGATACTCAACATACTCAAATTCTGTTACTGTGTCCTCGGTGTCATAAGTTTCTGCTAAATCGAGATAGTTTTTAACAGACATTTTTTATTTATTTATTAGGTTATATAAAATTTAATTCTTTCGGTGCTGTTTCCTTAGATATTAAGTTTTGCATAATTTGTTTTCCTTTTGGTGATGAAAGTTTTTTTTTTTTTTGTTGTTGTTATCATTGCACGTTGAGTTTCTTTTGTTGGAGCGATTTCTGATATAATTTGTTTGATTGTTGGTGTAATTTTAATTTTATCAGCTATTTTTGTCCCACCGCAGTTCCAGCGGCAGATGCAGCTCCAGTTGCTAAAGATTTTGACGCGTCAAGTGCAATTCGCGCAACTTTATGAGCTATTCCCGAGACATTTTCAATAATTAGTCCAATCTCATATTGTTTTTCAGTATCAACTTGTATTAGCGGAATATAATTTACTGAAAAATTTGCGCTATCTTTAGCAGCTGTGCTAGAGTTTAGTAAGAATGTTGTTGACATTGCTATTTATTGCATTTTTTTTTATAATAAAATTAAGTCGCCGTGATTAGATCGCGATGTAAAATTTCGTACTCGTCAGATGTTAATAAATTTTCCGATCTTAAATGATCAAGTATGTCAATGATTTCATTGTCAATTTCAGCACCAACATTTCCAGCTTCCTTTAACGATATTAATAGCATTAATCTACCAACCATCTCGGTTGTTGATGTATATATTTTAACCCTGGTCCCAGTGTTTTTCTTTACACGAGGATTATCATAATATTCAAACAAATCTCTAAAGTTAGTATCACCCGTTTTTCCAGATCGGATTCTCATCGCCGTAGTTCTAAAATTTATAGAAATAACGCCATTTCTAGCTTGTTCAAAAAGTATTAAAATATCTTCTTTTGAGGCTTTATCAAGTTTTTCGTAAGCTTATTTGCCATTTTCAACAACATCATTAAATTTTTTGATGAGATTATCGTAATTATCTTTTTTCCAATTTTTAATATTATCAATATCGGAAATATCATTTTCTTTTATAAAAGTATTATATTCAGTTGTCGTTATTTTATCTGTTTTTTATTTTCAGTTGATATTCTTCCAGTTTCCTCTTGACTTTCAGTTGATATTCTTCCAGTTTCCTCTTGACTTTCAGCTGATATTCTTTCTAAATCTATTTCTTTTGCTATGGTGCTCAAAACATTAGCGTGATGACTGTGCTTTTTTCATTTATTATTTGATTAATAGCTTTGATATAAAGATCGGCGATAATTCCATACCGGTATAATTCAATACTTCTGTGATACTTTTTATTTTCTCGTATTACTTCGTGGATATGTTTCTTATTTTCCTCCCCTATTTGCGTTAACTCTGTAATTTTTTCATCAGCGTTATACTTTCTGATAAAATTTCGTGTCCTCTGGAATCTTTAAAACGGTAGGTTATGTTAAATAATTTATACTCAAATCTCCTATTTGACCGTTTATATTTTCTGCATCTTTTTCAAATTGTGTTCTATATTCTGGAAAATCTTTTTCTCTTATCGCTTTTTCTTCTTCAATTTTTTCTTTTATATCACCGAACTTTCTTATAAACGACTCAACTGATGTTTCGTCTCCTAATCTTCGTTCAAATTCAAGTGGATTATTGATCAGCCAATCTAGTTCAGCTTGTCTAGCAACAGGATTAGCAATATCTCTTACTAGGTCTTCAGCTAATCTTTTTCTTTCTTCATCAGATCCTGCAAACATTTTTGCAGCAGCAGCTTCTTGTTGTTCTTTGACTAATCCGACTAAACCTTTTTCCTGCAATTTTTTAAGTTCTTCTTCTGATAGTGATACAGTTTCAGGTTGTTTTCCAAGTAAAGTCTCAGTAACTGGTTCAAGAGCTGTAGCTGCTGTTTCTGCGGCAACTATCTGTCCACGTCGTGCTTGCTGTACTTTTTGCTTACATTCTACCTTAGATTGTGCAAGCTTTTTCAAATATTCTATACGTTTTCTGTACTTTGCTCGTTTATCCATTTTATATCAAAGATGTTTGATAAAACTTACTGCAAATATCTGTCAATACAGCAGCGAAACATTTTATCTGGATTATGTGTAAGTTTATCGAATAAAAAGAAATTATATTTATCTTTGGTCGCTTTATGATATAGTTCGATAAATTTATCTTTTGTCACGTCGCCGCATTGTTCGTTTGCAATATTTCTAACGTCAACATTGTCCAGTCCGGGAAATAATATAAAACAACCAGTATTTCGTCTAATAAATCTGTCAACATTATAAAAACCTTGGGCGAGATCAATAGAATTACATTTCTTATTACGTGACAGTAAAAAATATGATCTTATTTTATTCATTTCTTCATTGTTTAGCGGAATATCATCAAAAACAACTATCTTATGTTCATCTGAATCAAGTTGATTAACTGGAACAAGTTCTTCTGGTTGTTTGATAACAAAAAACATCTTCACCAGCCTCAAGATTATCACGAAGTTTGTTATTGTATTCGTTAAGTAGCTCGTACTTATCTTGTTGTGGGTTGATTGTGTAAATATGAACTCGATCGTAGTTAAAATTATTGCCCAGCGGTAAATTCATAAGCAAATTTGTTTTTCCCGATCCATTCTTCCAACAATAAGATAATGACAATCTGGAAGTTCATTGTTATGTTTATGTTTCACCAACCGCTCTGTATCAAAATTTAATATTGATGATTCTGCCATAGTTGTTATACAATTTTATGTTATATAATTTACATATAAAAAATTGTCAGACAATAAATAAATAATGAGCTATTATACAAAATTTGGAATATCATTAGAAGATTCGTCGGCTATAAGTACAATAACAAACGGCAATATTGATTTATCGTGCTAGCGGAAAAAGAAAACTTGCGATACAATGACAGGCAACCTGTTTATGTCAAATCAACGAGGTCTAAGTTTAGAAACAAATTATCCGCCAAAAAATGTTGATACACAAGCTGTTAGTTATGCACAACTAAAAACGATCGATAATAACAAACTATCACTGACAGGAGGAACTGTAAGCGGTAACTTGGATATGTCAGAAAAAAAAAAAATTAGAAACATCCTATCCGCCAAGAAACTTAAATCAAACACAAGCGGTAAGTTATTTACAGTTGAAGTATGTTGATGATAACAAGCTTGATAAAACCGGTGGGACAGTTACAGGTCACTTAACAATGGGCAACAACTCAAAAATAACTGGAGTACCGATAACCTCACCTCCAGCTGGTGATACAGACGCTATTAGTTATGCTCAGTTGAAAGGTGCACTGACACCGTATTTAAAAGTATCTGGTGGAATGATGACTGGATCGATTGATATGGGAGGTAAGTTGATTTATAATACTCAGCTTGACAATATAAGCCTTAGCAATGATGATTGGCTGATTAATGTTAGATTTGTTAAAGACAACTTTGTAAAAATAATCGGAGGTACAATGACAGGTAATTTAAATATGGGACCTAACAAAATAATAACAAGTTATACTCCAGTTAATCCTTCTGATCTAACAAATAAAGCTTACGTCGATTCTGTTAACAATAACAAGCTCGATAAAGCTGGCGACACAATGACAGGAAACCTTGTAATGAACAGTAACTCAAAAATAACGGAATTACCGACAACCTCACCATCAGCTAATGAAACTGATGCTATTAGTTATGCTCAGTTAAAAGAAGAACTTACCCCATATTTTAAGAGATCCAGTGGACCAGTGACAGGCAACATAAACATGAGAAATAATAAAATAACTACGACATGTGTTCCAGTTAAACCTAATAATCTGAGAAAAAAATCGTATGTTGATAGTCTGTCTAGTGGTATAATACGAACCAAAAAACAATGTTGGGTATATTCCAACACTTTTTAAGGCAACTGACAATCGAGTTGGGTTTGAGGTAAGCGCATCAGCATATTATCCTGAAAATTGTCCTTATTACGCTTTCTCTGATAGACACGAATGGACGACCAACGGAGAAGATGAACATTTTTGGATTAAAATTAAATGTCCCACTGCAGTTGCTATTTGGCAATTTCATTTGTGCGGTCGATTAAACTCTAGTGTAGTGTTGGTCGAATTTATAATTGGCAATTGGAAGGATCAAACGATGATATCAACTGGACAACATTATATAACACAAATAACACGTATATTACAACAACACAATATTTTACAATTCCAAGAGAAAAAAACTGTCAACAAGTACTTGTATTTCCGAGTTTATGTTATCGCTGCTAACATCCGTTTCCTGGACTGACAGCATTTCAGATATATACACTCGATGATCGAATTTAATCTAATGCTATAAAATAATGTCAAAACCACCAATTATAACTGTTGCGTGAGAATTTTATGATAATATTTCTAACTTTAAAAAAGATGTTATCAACACGTATGATAAATACTATAAAATGTTTTTACAATTCCAATGATAAACTCTCCATTGTCAGAAGAAGAAAAAAATTTTGTTCGTGTTATGTATATGCGAGGACCACAACTGAAAAAAGCAATAGAAAACTTTGATATTATACGTAGACACATTCATCCTAATGATTGTATAGAAGAAAATAAACAAATTGGAATCTTGCTAAAAAAATATTACTCGAGTTTAATTTTGAAATCTAGATTTGAGTATAAAATCGAACTTAATAAAAGAACGATTTTATGGTGAAAGAATAGATGTAAAAGAACGAGTAAACAGTAGCCATGATAACCTCGACAAACTAGTAGAATCTAAGATAATAGGAATAAAAAGAAACAAGGAGTTATACAATAGTTTTCAAAACGAAATATTTTTAAACATCTCGGCATGTACTACCATGACAAGGAAACTCTAATTAAAATCGTTACTATGACACCAGACATTGAGTTAATTATTAAAGTGTACGCAAGCACAATTTTGCCAATGATACGTAAAAAAGACCCAGAATTTGACCCGATTATTGTTGACAGGTCTCTAAAGAGAATCAAAAATTTTGACGACGAAATTAGTGATCTTAATGATATTGAGCGAGAAAAGTTTTTTGACGAAGTGACACAAAGTTTGTAGCAAAGTATAATTCTTATTACGACATAAGTGAAGCAGATGATATTCCATTTCCATCAATCCAGCGCTCTAGGCAATTGTTGTTACGAAATTATTACAATGAAATCGAGAAAATATTCACAAAACAATACGAAAAATTATGGCTTAAAGTAAATGCTTTCACTCGTCTTAACATTCTTGGACTAAAATCACTCCAGAAATTAATGCTAGCAAATTTCATGGTCGCATATGCAATTAGCAGACAACATCTTGTTCTAAAAAAAATTCACGATAGATCATATAAGCTTGGTATTAAGGTAAATTGATGAAACAGAAAAAGACTACAATAATTTGGTGAATGAAACAGATTTTTATGAACGTGAAGTAGAAAACACGTTTGATTCATATACTTGGTTAAAGAAAAATGAGGTACTAACGGATGAATGATATGATAATACATCGTCAGACGTTTATGACAAGTACAGAACTTTTGTATCTGATCCTAAAAATAATAAATTTCGTGAGTTTCTTGATTCAATTGTTGGCATCAGAACTTTAGTCTTTGTATAAAACATTGCAAACAAATATTGTATAATGAAAAAAAGATCGTCGATTTCAATCATATTTCAGAAGAAATTCCAAAACAAGATGTTGACCCACTAATGCAATATTACAAATTTTATCATAAAAACCTTTGGTGTGTAAAACAATATTACAGTAGAATACTTCGAGTAATATCATATTTGCTATTGCTAATGACCAGCTCTGGTATAATCTCAAGTGGAACATCAGTAAATCCGTTTTTGTTAATAATATCTGGTGTTGGTGTCTCTCTTTCAACAGCTTGTAAGAAAATTGTGCCTCAACTTGAGACTAAACAAAATGCTTGTAAAATAGCATCACTTATAAAAAATTACTTGATCAGATACGATCTTGTTTGGGAGGCGTAAAATATGATATGGATGATTTAATACGTGAGTTTCGTATTATTGACAGTATGTTAATGGATATCCTACCAATGAGAGTCAGCAGGTATGAAAAAGATTATCATAAAATATGGTTACAAGAGTAGTAGATGTTTAAAAATATCATTATCAAATAAAGCATCAACCATGTTGTCAATAAATGTCATTGGATCATCTGCCAACCTCTTATTCATTTTTACTTTTCAGTTGCGAATAACCATACTGATCCATATTTGACTGATAAATGATGACCAACTTTTTTAATACAATCGCTTATTATATTAGGTGCTATCCCCGTATATCTTGAGGCTGATTTAACTGAATTAAATCTTTTAAAAAATATGTTTGTTAGATCAAATCCAACATGTCGGATTGGATTATAATGATACATTATATATATAATTTTATTGTTTAAATATAAATAAATCTAAGGTTCGGGAACCTCTTTCCACCTCTCCAAATTTGGGAGGGGTGGTGGTGGACGTTTCTGGTCTAGGATCCTCTTTTGGTTCAGGATCATCATCTTAGTATACTACTATTAATACCTAATGTCCCATTGTTCTGTGAAACTCGATGGTCCGCGAAGTATAAAAACCTTCGCATTTTCGGCGAGAATTTCGAGGAGAGTTGCAATCAATTACACAATCTGGCAACAAATGACAGTGGTAAAACGCGACAATACGCCCACCAACTACTGTGTTCTTGTACTTCACCAACTTTGCTGTATGTCTTGTGGTTATCTCTACATACTCGGCGATACTAGAACCCGTTGCTCAGTCACTGCAAGCAATACAGCTGGATTTGATAAGTGTCCAGAAACAAATTTTTAAATTAACGGACGTTCTCCGTGGGCATCGTGAAAGTGCCAAAATTCATTTCAAGCAAGAGATATATGCAAAAGTCATCGCTCTTCCACAGTCAATAAGCGTTGAAATGAAGGTCCCTCGTCTATGCGGGCGGCAAATACATCGCAGCAATCCTGGGAGCTCAAATGGCAAGAGTGAAGAGCCTGAACCTGAAGACTACTTCAGACAAACAATATTTGTGCCGTACTTGGATTCCATCATATCATCTCTGACGAACCGTTTCTCTGAAGCCAACAGACCCCAGTTCCAGCTATTCAAACTTCAGCCTGCAATCATGACACGTCTTGATAGTGCCGAGTTCAAGAAGAGCGTGGCTATCATCAGTCGTTCGTACACTATTGATAACCTCGAGCTTGAGGCGATGAATTGGTTTGATTTTTGGTGCACGCAACAACAATCACAAGAAATCAAGGATGACTTGCAGCTTATCGACTTGTTGTCAAGCACAGATTTTTTCCCAGCTGTTCGTCATGCTCTCCTTATTGCACTGACTTTACCAACAACAACATGCACTGTCGAGCGTTCGTTTAGTACTTTGAGACGAGTAAAAACTTGGCTTCGCTCGACCATGGCTGACGAACGTCTTTCGGGATTGTGTTTGCTGAGCGTTCATCGCCTAAGTGTAAACAGCAACAAGACTGAATATATGCAGAAAGTAATCGACATCTTTGGAAGGGATGCACGCCGATTGCAGTTCCTTTTCAGAGATTGATATTGAAGAATATTAGTACTAGGAGTCTGTTAGAGGTATAGTTTATACTATGAATATATACATGAACATGAATATGTACCATAACTCATAGGCGGACACTTCTGAATGATTGTTTCGTGTTATTGCAAAAGTCTAATAGTAATAAGTAATATTAAGACAATGTAATTATGTGAGTTCTTTAGTTTTTAATGACATATTAATATATTACGCAACTAAGTCTCTCGGCCGTGACTGCCCCCCCCCCCCTTGGCCCCGCGATTCTCCGCAATGCAGATTTTTTTGCTTGGGGCTCTGCGCTCATCGTTTGCTGCCTTGAGTGCCGTATGCTGCCTTGGGCCCCGCACATCCTAGGGCCGGGCCTGAATTCAAGCATGCATAAGTTTATTCAGTTATTTAAAAAAATTAAATATATAACTTTAAAATACACAAGTGCCCTGCGAGAGTATTTATGTGATATTATATTTAGGAGGATAACAAAATGAAACATATTATGCCAAACAATGAAAACAAATTTTCACTCGCGATGTGAATAAGTATTTAAACTTAGTTAAAAACAAAAAGAATTTCAGTGATGTCACTAACATGTTAGCTTCTTGTGATTGGTGACATTGTCCAAAACATTTGCACAAGTATGCTTTTGAGGCAGCAGTCTACAGAAAAATGGTTTTGAGGTCCGGATAGTATACGGCGGTCTACAGTTTGAGTACCAGGGGCCTACACGTTTAAAAACAGCCGACAAAAGTTGAAATTAACACCAGTATTAGTCATTGGAGACGACAAACTTAATCAAGCAACATGGTTTTATCAGGTTTCAGTCCATTATTAAAAGATCGCCGAATCTCTAGTTGCTTTGGGAGCCCCGAATGGCCCAGTGGTCTAAAGCTTTTACCATTCCGGATCACTGCCATCTCACCTCTGTCTGCGTGGGTTCGAGTCTCAGGTTCGGCTAACGCGGGGTACATGAGAAAGCTTGCCAGTAGCTTCTCGTGGGTCGGTGGTTCTTCCCGGGGTTTTCCCGGATTCTTCCTCCACCAGTAATACTGGCGGCCATGTATAGCCTATATTATGCTAAAAATGGCGTTAAGCCCTACAACAACAACAACAACTGGTTGCTTTGAGCGGATAAACATCTGAAATATTTTCAGCCATGTTAGTCATTACTGTATAACACCAAGAAAAACGGCAATGTTTGTCGATCTGAATGACTGCAAAAGAAAGGACTTATTCAATTATTTAAACCTGTCAACGTTTCTTTTTCTTTTCACTGACAACGTGAATTCTTCTTGTTTTTTTTATATAACTGTTATAATTCAGTGAAAACAACACAACTGTTTATGAGTGCTTGGACAATTTTTTGCCCGGATATGCTTTACTCGTGCAATTGTTATGGCAGGAACAGTTTATTACACAAAAGATCGATTCGTAATTAGAGAGGCAGCGATAAACGTGACAATATGGTACATTTGACCGTGTACAATAATGGGTAAGAACTGACCACCACCTTCGGCACGAAACGACAATCACCTCTGGTACGAAAGGACTCTCACCTTGGGTACGAAACGATCAATTTCTAGTGGGTATGAAACGACTTGGGTACGGATTGACCATAAACCGGCGATAAAAGACGCGTGACAAAAGTCGAATCGATCAGATGGTTGGGGTCAAGCTTGCACTCCTTGTGTTAATTTATAGTGCAGATAAGGTGATTTCGTGTTGCCAGAGATTTCATCGCACGTTCTTGATAAAACATCAGACTCCTGCGATCACTTTCTCAAATGCGTGCGTTTTGACTTGGGTCCATTCTGACCTGTTACCACAGGCACTTGATTCATGGGGAAACCAATGTTGACACACTCCCAATTAACACAAGGTAACTAACTCTCGCAGGTCACAAACTGACCCCTCAATGACTCCGTTCGAATTTCTACATACTATCAGTGCATTTCTAGTCACTCCTAACTTACACCACCGTAAAGAAGACATTCCACATATTTCCCACATGTAACATTCAAGTACTTTACTTATTTTGAATGGCATCTTTTATACAAAGTTTGTCCATTGTTTCGTGCCTTTTACACCTTAACAAACTATCAACTTAAACACTTCCGGTCTACTTCGGAATGAATGGGATTCAATTGTGATTGCTTCAGTGATTGGTTATTTCATTGACAGTGTCTTTTCAAACATCAGTATCAATCGCTACATATCGGTATAATCCGGCAAACCATGCAAGTGGAACAACCTCGGACTTTTTCGTGAAGTTGTTTTTCTGATTTCACAGAAAACCCGCGCGCTGTTGCGATAGTTAGAGTTCAAGAGTGTGTGACATTTGCCGGGAAACTTCAAAAGTGTTTAACTCTTCTTAACATGAATAAACATTGATTTTTTAATAGTATTTTCTATATAACTGCATGTATATAGTTCAACTCTGGTTGTGTGTGAAAAAAAGAATTTTTAAAAATGTTATTTAATCAATAGATAAGTAATAACTCAAATTTCAACTAAAATGTAACCTACAAACTGTTAACAATTGCTTTTGTAAATCTTTGTCTTAATGCAAATACTATTTATTTCTTGCATCTCATATAGAATTTAAGCTATCAAGAAAAGAAAAGGTTTAACTTAATGCTTGTGTAATTATTTTTCACTAGTTTGCCTGCCCTAACACATTAAAAATGTATAATATTATACTACGTTGAATTAACTGCAAAAAACCAACCTTCTGAGGTGGGTGGGATGTATTTGGTTATGTTACACAGTACTCTAAATGAAGTACATTTGTTTTAGGTAAACTTCACTTTTGGAACAGAAGAAAACTTTATGATGACCGGGAGGCACAAAATGATGTAGAGGTGAATGACAGAACCAGGGCATGTAACCAGTTAACGAAGCAATATAACCAACAGTTACATTTCACATCACCACGTTTTGAATTTCGACCTATTAAAAACACAGAAAAGCACAAGATTGCACAAAAAGAAAGATGAAACTGTATTGTGTCTGTATTCATTCAGTTTTAATCTACTATTGGATGGCATACATCCAACTCTAATACTGGCAAGAAATTTGCTACTTAGGAGTTTAGATTGCAGTGACAAGTATTGATTGTGTACAACAAATTTTTTCCGTTTCTATTTCCAAAGGTTTTTGGCTCTTGTCACAGTATTCTTTTTCTAGTATTCAGACCACTTTTCAATGAGACAAAATGTCGTATGCCGTGAGTGTATTTTTGCACTTATATATTTTATACTTTTGTGCCCAAATTTTAATTCCTTGTAATTTAGGAGACTTTTGATTAGAAATCCTGCATTAAAGTATCCAGTCACTATGGTAGGGATTGCCTTGTCTTGCACCTCTAGAGCTGATCCGGAATAATGCAAGGTTGTCTAATCATGGTAGAATAATAGTGAAATAAATGTTTTAGCAATATTAATTTCCATTCTTCCAACTCACTTTTTCAGTGTTTTTCACTTCTTTACTTAGCATGTATTTCTAATACAAAACACAACATTATATGCAACGAATACAGTTTTGCATTTCGTGTGTACAATTTTGATTAAATTATTGCATCACTGTATATATTTAAATTTTTCAGTTTTTGGATTTCAGTAGGAATATCTCTAAACTTGTTCCCAATAATAGAGAGAAATTCTAATAATAATAGCATCAATTACGATGATTGTACATTTTTATGCAACTGTTGGTTATGTTTGGAACATTTATGAAAAGTATAGTGTTACGTATACCGGTATGTAATTAAATTGCTTATGTGTTATTTTTTTTTTTTTAAAAACTATTTTAATTTTGTTTCATTACATTTGATTGTAATGATAATTTTCATTGGATTTAAGTCTCTTTTCGGAAAATTGGCTTGACCCGATTAGATCTTAACGTCACTTCAGCACTATTTTTAGCTCACAATTTTTGTAAACATCGAGTGGAGACGATTGGTTACTGCCAAGGTCGTTTCGGCCTGCATGTTAGCTGAACTGTAAACAGTCTTTCTTTTTTATATATATTTTCAGTGTGAAAATTTGGTTCTTAGATAGGGCTATTCTTGCTATGTGACAAATGACATTTTATTTTATTGCGATGTTCAAATTAGTAAATCACGTAGCCTATCAGGTGGAGTACCATGTGATATAAAATCGAGGATTAAAACAGCTATTTTTTTTTACTAGATCGGGTCAGAGTCGTTTTTAGCACCTGGAAGGAACAAGGTGTTTCTAATTGTTGTTGCCAGATTGTTTGTTTTTCATCTGTTTTTGGACTTAATAATTTATTCTCTAGAAAACTAAACAAGTGTACTTTTTTAATAAAAGTTCTGGGCGAAAGAAAAATTCAGTGGACATTTATTCTGGGATTCTATATGGAAATATAAACTGTGATTCAATTGAGGATCTATTGCCACCAGTACAATGACTTCATCTGACGTCATCACCTCCATATTGGAGTTTCATCGAGATTCAAGCCCGGAGTCTATTAGAACTGTTTAGTGATAGGACTTGTATTTTTCAATCTTAGGATTAAATTTTGGATTATATTCACAAACCGTAAGTCCTATTTCCAATTTTTACATTGTTTTCTAGGGAAATAAAATATTTTGTTAAAATATACAAAGCTTGTTGGCTTCACTCTTTTCTCTTGTTATTTTTGTACAAGCCTACACGTAACAATAGTGATAAAACTATGATGTGCCTGTGGATTTTAAAAGTTATGTATTACATATACTGTTAAACTTAATAAAGTTGAGATACCCCCACTGCATAAACAAATCAAACATGGCATTTGTTTTGTTCCAGGTGCACCATTCAGTCTTTCTCCACTCATTGATTTATTTTAATACCCAAACTCATAATAAAAGACAAACTGATTCTGGCTGAGTCTGCTTTGGCGATAACTCATCAGAGAAAAATCATTTGTTGCGCATCTCAGTCCATCCGTTGGCCCACTCAAAAGATTTTGGTAATGTTAATGTTTTTGCTACATTTTCTGCACATTAGAGGTTGGTAGATAATAACTCTATGTTAGTTTCTTTCTTTTACTTTGTAAATAATGCGACAGATGTGTTCACAAAAATGTAGCCTTTTGCTCTATTTGACTTAATTTATTATATATATATATTCAAAGTTTGTTAGTGGTTGGAAAATTCAAATACTCTAGTGAAGATCTGCTTATACAATGTATTGAGAATCTTGCTTATATGCTGATAAAACGTTTATAAATAATTATGTTTTAATGGTAAAACGGTTGTATCTAGAGACATTTCTTTTGTTTGTCTAATTGAAAAGGAAATATGGTGTCCATGACACCAATCCCATGCTTTATTTTACCTGTTGCATATGAATTTGCAAAAATGCAAGCATCAGTGATCTCTTGACTTTATAAAAAATGTCAGGTTACATAATTAAAATTATTATTATTTTTATTTTTAAAAGCCAACATGCCTAACCACATTTTTTTCAGCAGTTGTTGTTGTTGTAGGGTTTAATGCCATTTTTCAGCACAAGATAGGCTATATATGGCGGCCAGTGGGTATATGTATTCTTTCTCAAGTATTCAATTCCCATCACTAGTAAAGGGTATGGAATGTATTGCATATTATTTAAAAAGTTTGCATTTGTTGTTTAATTTAGGGTTGAAACAAGATGCAAATCCACAATCACCAAAACCACCAAAAACGACTAAGACAATAGCAAGAAAATGGACCACCAAGATGGCAACACCAAAACAGACTAAGACGGTAACACCAAAAAAGTCCAAGGTAAGATAAAGATGCAACAATTTCAAACTTTCTAAAAACTTTATAAGCAACAAGCACTGTGTCACATCATTATGGGTTGATTACAGTGCAATGAAATAAAATAAGACAGTAATTCTGAATAATTTTAATAATATCTTTAAAGGGATGCATCAGGATCTTACAATTTTATTGATTGAATATATTTGTTTGAACTAGTAAGCCACTGAGCCAGGAACAGAATATAATCTTGACTCTATTTGTTATGAACAATTTAGAATGATGGTCCCAGATTCAAAGAACAGTCCATTGTAGAAATATAGCTTTTTAAGGGTTAATACCTTGTTTTCAGAACTAAACGATTCCAAACATGATTTGTAAATTTAAGGCTGCCAATAACAGTTATGTTATATGTATACTATTTGTTTTATTAATTCATCACATTTTATATTTTCCACCAATATTTTTTTTGCAGGACTGATGCAAAAGAAATGGCAGAGTATTAAAGAGGTGATGATACACAAGAAAATCAAGGAAGTGCTAAAACCATCAAGTAACCAGGATATAAATAGATGGATGTTCAAAATTAAATGAACAATTTGGCATTGAAAGAACTTTGTGGGGATTCTTGATGTTTGGACCTTTTGAAAATTTTATTTGT
>JAECUM010020193.1:0-44735 GCA_016617855.1 Megalonaias nervosa
ATATATATATATATATATATATATATATATATATATATATATATATATATATATATATATATATATATATATCATCTTTCTTGCTTCGTGTCCACTTCTCACTGTTGAACTCTCACTTCTCCCTGTTCTGTCCAAAATGAGAAGTCACTTCTCCCTACAATTCAAGTCTAGCTTGACCCCTGTTTGACGCTCTCAACACTAAAGTCCCATTAGAATTATCACCAGCAATAATAAAGTCGCTGATACGCAAGCACTCCATACCCGCAGTTGTCGTCACCGTAAATTTGCCACAACGTAAGAAGGCAAAGAAAGCTAATGTAGATGCAGCAAGCAACATACCATCCACCCGGGGACTTGAGAAACCTTTCTGAAGCAAAGCACACATGCGCACCAATATATCAAAGGTGATGGGTAGCCTTGTGTTATGTCTAATCCCAAACCAAAATGCATGCTTACGACAAGCTTGCAGCAAGCTTGCTGCAAGCTTACGACAAGCTAAGTGAACTTGTGCAAGCTAGTAAGGGTGCTCGCACAAGCTTGCAAAAGGAATTTTTCAAAGTCTGCAAGCTTGCAAAATTTAAGGTTCAAGCTTGTGCAAGCTTGCAAAAGGAATTTTTCCAAGTGTGCAAGCTTGCAAAATCTAAAGTACTTGATGTAAGCTTGCGCAAGCTTGCAATAATCAGTCGTGAAAGGGCAGTTCTGCATGAGATCAACTTCCTGAAATGTTGAATATATGTTTGTGACTAGATCATACTCAGTATAAGAAACTACACTATCAAATTAAAATATGTTACTGGTAATCTAGTTTTTATTTATAGCATCTGATAATGCACTTGAGTTAAATAATATACATTTTCAGTGTTGCAAAATGCTAAGAACTTGAATTACTTGTATTTAGCTGATACATAAATAAAATATATTATTCCAACATTTCTCTATGTTTAAATTAACTGTGAACATCATTAATATATTTCAAAATAAACTGAATTATTTCTTGACCAAGGCAAAATATGAAATATTACTTTTTCTACAAATGTCTTTTTTCTCATTTTCAAATATTATACATGTTAGAGAAAAAACTGAGCTTTTTTGCATAAAGGAAATTCTTTAAGTGATTGTACACTCAATTAGCTATGCAGTCATTTTGTCAGGGAATGGAAGAATGGGTAAAGAATTCCATTTAGTAAAATCCTGTAAAACAGTAATTGCTGATTGCAAAGTTATTTACAGACTAACTTAATACAGAAAGATATCTGATGGCAAATGCTTGTAAATCCTATTTACCGTTATTGTATGCACCATCAAATATACCCTCAGTAAATCTTGTAATATTAACTTCTAGCATTAAGTTTATGAAAGAACTGTCATATATTTGTTTCAATGACAATCTGCTTCCAGGAGAAAAAAAAATAACTGTCAGTTATTTACTTACTAAATAAAATTTAAAAATATATAGTTTTTGTTTTTCTTTGAGAGAGAGATGCATCCCATTCTGCCAACATTCTATAAAGAATTGAGCTTTGTGAATTTTGCTTGTTTAAAAAGAAATCAAATAAAGGCATGCAAGGTGAAGTGTGGTTTTCTGCGACAGAGACTTAATTCAGTATCGAGTCATTAAAGGCGGTTACTTCCCTGTTTACAGTCAGCAGACTGGTTTACAACCTCTAAATGTACACGTGACATATTTGAGTCAAAAGAACACAAAACAATCATTGTAGCATCGCATTCAAACATTAGGCGCAATTTTCAAGGTTGAACTGTTACAATTTACCTCGTTAATTTGGTAAATTTCATTTCCCGCTGAACCAATATATGTGCAGTAACCGATCCTATAACCCGAGAGATAATCTGAAATCACAGCGTTATAATGTTGGTGAGTAAACTCAAGATTGTGTTCTATTTTGCCAGTTTTCGCGACTTTTGTTTGGCGGTACTGTAGTAGCGTTCTGTTTCACTTTTACAATTTAAATATGTCAAAAAATGACTTTGTAATGTTGCTTCGCCCAATGATTGAGATGACAACTCTGCAGATCATTATTATTTATTGCTGCACTTGCCAAACTGCAGTACTCGATGCAGCGCTGTCAGTTATCGACAATAGGGTTACAAAATTGTAAACTTAAACGCACGCTTGTGAATCTCATTTCCGTTATTCTTGGGGTCTTTTTTTCCCTCTCGCATATCAAATTCAACAATTGTTCAGAGTTTGTTACATTTAATTCTTCTCATCCTGAAAGAAGATGGCCATTATTTTATTTCAAAATGTCTTAAGGTACGTAATAAGTTTCATCGGATTTTTGTTGTTGTTCAAAACTCTTTAAGTGCCATTCGTTTGACATGTGTCATAGACCTTTCAAACTGGATAGTAAAAAATAAAATTTAGGACTCATTAAAGGATGATCTTGAATAACACTTACTGATATTTCTTGGACTTGACAAGTGATTTTGGAATGATGAACTAAAAATGAAATGCTTTTGCCAATGAGGTAAATACTCAGGTTTTTTTCCTGATTACATAGTACATGCTGCTGTAATCTATTTCAGTGGATGATACCTGAATCACACCAGAAGCAGTGGAGGATGCAGAATTTTATTCTGAGGATTTTGTTTAGCAGAGGTGATTCAGAGTAATTCAAATGGCAAATATTCTTGTTTTCACCTAATAGTTTATCATTGTGACAGATGAAAGGGAACCTATTTGACACCATCCTCCCCCAAATGGATTTCTACATGGAAGTAAATTAGTATAACATTTCCAAAGCAATACATAACAAAAGTACAAAGAGTTTGCTCACAAAGATCCCATTCATATGCTCTTATTTTTATCTGATTAAATATTATTAAATGATTTGATGACTTCATTCTTTTTTTTATTGTGACAGTAAGATCTCATTCTAATTGATGTTCACTATATATTAACATTTTCATTTTAATATTTGATATTACATACTTTTCACACATCAAGAGCTAGAAAAATGGAGGCATGTGACCATGTATAGAATAATTCAATCAATGCCATGTCAGTTCTTTTGATGCAACTAGTTAGGTCAGCTTTGTTTGCAAGCTTGCACAAGCTTGTAATCGGTAAGTTTGCGCAAGCTTGTAATTGGTAAGCTTGCGGGGTTTCAACTCTGAGCTTGCAGCAAGCTTGCCGCAAGCTCATGCAAGCTTGCTAATTGCAACCTTACCATTTACAAGCTTGCGCAAGCTTGCCTATTACTAGCTTGCGCAAGCCTCCCTATTACAAGCTTGCGGCAAGCTTAGATTTGAAACCACGGCTAGAATGCGCAAGCTTACCAATTGTAAGCTTCCCTATTACTAGCTTGTGCAAGCTAGTAATAGGGAAGCTTGCGCAAGCTTGCAATTGGTAAGCTTGCGCAAGCTAGCCGCGGTTTCAAATCTAGGCTTGCCGCAAACTTACATAACAAGCTTGCAGCAAGCTTCCTGCAACCTTAAAAATAAGCTTGCGATTTTGGTTTGGGATTACTCTGCAATTTCTTCACACCCCGCAACACCATTGCAATCTTGGGCAGCACAAATGCAAAGGGCCATCGAGGGGGTGATATATGTCCCCGTTTGACAAAGAAATACTTCACACCACACAAATACAGTTTGATAGATGGATATCGAATATGAATAATCTTGAAGCAATATGCCACAAAATCAACAAGGGCATTCGCATCAATTGGTACTGAAGGTTGATCACACCGATGATCCCAGCAACCAGACATGACCAAAAAATGACTGAAGGCTTTCCAATCCGATAAACAGACCGATTGTATTCGTGAGCTATGTGCTGCTTGTAGCAAGAGGTCCACAGTTTTGTTTAATAAAGTATCAGTTCCTCTAAGACTGGGCATGGGTGGGAAGTCTTCTCTACAGATGGAGCCAGATGCCAGAATTTCTCCATCTGAAAATGAGAGAGAGCATCTGCAATGAAGTTATCTTTCCCAGGGACATATTCGGCTAGAATTTCGCAACAATACTGAGCTCATATCCATGTTAAACGCCCGAGCAATTTCATTATCATGGGAGATTTGGATCGACGTTTCATAATTAACTGAACTGTATTCATATTCTCACAATGGAACAAATTTTTTTTCTCTGCCACATATGGCCCCATATATGGGCTGCAACTATGATGGGGTAGATCTCCAGCAGGGTCATAGACAACCTGCCTGTGCCTAGTATGTCTAAATTGTCCGGCCACGATCCTTGGAACCATCTGCCTTGGAAAAAACCACCAAATCCAAGAGTTGATGCTGCATCAGTAGAGAGCTCAAAATCTGTAGCAATAGTAACATTAGAGTCCAAGAAAAAAGGAATTCCATTCCATTGAGCCATAAAGTCACTCCACATTTTTTGATCCAGTCTATATTCGCTACTTATTTTTACATGATGATTCAATTCAGTGACGGTTGTTGACAAGGATATTAGATATGATGTGAAAGACTGACCAGGGGCAACCACTCGACATGCATAATGTAAATGGCCCAAAATACTCAGCAATTCCCTTTTTGTGCAAGATTTCCTTTGCTGGAAAGTTTTTATCAGTGCCGCCAATCTTATCTGCTTCTCTTGTGGCAATCTAGCCTCCATTCTTTCTGAGTTTAGAATTATACCCAAGTATTCCTTGTCTGGTGACGGTCCTAAAGTCTTGTGGGGAGCAATTGGAATAGATAACCTATTCCAAATCAATGTGATTAACGCCATTGTTCTTTCAGCTGGAAAATCAGGCTCATCAATGGACAAAAAATCATCCAGTAAATGCAAGAAATGTGATATACCATACTTATGTTGAGCTATCCACGAAATCGCTCTGGATAGTGTATCAAAAATCTTAGGACCACTTCTACTACCAAACACTAACTTGGTGTAGAAATAATATTTGTTCCTCCACTTGACACCATACAGAGGCCACAATGTGGGGAGTATGGGAATCAGCTTGAATGCATCGGAAATAACCGTCTTGCACATATTAGCACCCATTCATAACTGCACCTGAGAATGTGGATAGCATCTTCTATTTTTACGTACCAGAGAGAAAAATCGTCTTTGCTGATTAAGGCATTGATAGTTTCATGCTCTAGTGAACTGTGCAGTGCTGACAGGTCTACTCTAAGTCTGTACTTGCCTGAATATTTGCTTTGTACTACACCCAGTAGGCTTATCCGGAATATAGGAAATGGTGGACTTTCAAAGGGGCCTATGAGGTAGTTGTTGGAGAGCTCATACTCAAGTAATGTGTCAACCACATTAGGTTGTGATGTTGCTGATACCAAGTTTTTACACTCAAATGAAGATGTAGGCTCGTGAGAAAGTCCTGTATGAAAACCGCAGCAAAGACCATGTATAAGATAGTCCACAAATTCTTTATCAGGATGGTGTTGCAATTCTTCTTGCAGTCTAGCGATGTTCATGGGTGTGGGTGCCTGAAATGTTGTTAATGCTATATCCTGATTTAGTCATTGAGGTTTTGAAGGTGGCAGCACATGCTTAGTCATCAGGTTGCAATTGAGCTGTGGATGTGTTTTTTTGCAAGTCAAGCACACGTTCGCATTACTACAATTTGCTAGGAAACAACCATTTGTCCTACTGAAATTATTACATGTTTCTTTCCCTAAGTGTAATATCCTTCTCCGACCTTGTATATCTACTGTAATCCGACTATTCACTGATGGACTTTGTCTTGGTTGACTAATTGCTGTCTGCGGAGCGAGGTGACAGAAGTCTGAATCGTGAGCAAAACTCCAGCAATGATGGCATGGAACAACCTTATAAGCAGATAAGACATACGTTTGTAGCTTGGGATCAATTCTACTCCAATCTACTTTGATGTTCATGGAGCTGCAGTAAATGGCTGCTTTTTGTGCAAACTCTTTGTGGTACTCATAAAAAGCTGGGCTTCCTTTTGTTAGGGCATGCATTTTTATCATCTCTTTCTGATATAGATCTAATTCTTGAGTTCTGGAAGGGAAGGCATCACACATAATCGCCTTGTACCGACCGAACGCCAGTATGAGCTCGCTAATAGTCAAGTTCTTGGAAAGCCCATGGTTGCAGACTTGTGTAATATTTGAAATTTGACCCGGAAACTTTCCCACCAACTTCATGCCCCAATAACCTGACTGAATGGATGTTTGATCTTCAAATTCATGTGGCATTAGAAGTAAAGATAAATTCACGTATTTACCTGCAATAATCTCCATCCACAATTGTGAGCTGACGGGGTCAATATTCGGTAGGATAGAGATAGGCATGCCATGGTCAGAAAACTCTGTGACAGTCGAAGCGACACCAGACCTGGTTTCTGTCGCCGACATCGCTGCTGCAAGGGTATGCACCTGTGTATCAGTACAAGGATATCCCGTATTGTTGGACATATTCAACTGGGTTTGCATTTTTATCACTGCCACTTGGAGAGATGATACTGCTTCCAATCCTTCTCAGGAATATGATGTATTTGTTGTTGTTGTTGATTGAAGTCTCCGGTACTAGGAGCCCCCCTTACCATGGGTGCAAAACAAGGCATTCCTATTCCTCGCAGCTGCGCACTCCGTTGACTGGTTCTCGAAGATGAGCACAGCGATGGATGCACTAGGTTAGTTGCATATGTAGATTGCCAACAACTTGCTGCTGGCTGGCTGTCAGACATACCGAGCCCAGTCTCATCTATGTATAGGGGAGATTCTGTGGGTACTGACATCATTCCGAGCTGCTGCAAACCCTCTCTTGCAGGTGAGTGAGAAACCAGGGGCCTAAAGGCTCGTGCAAGCCCGCCATCTTGAATTAGCTTCACATTTTCTTCGCAGATCTGCACAAGTTGAGCCATCTTTAGAGAAGAAGGCACAATAATGTTAATTTCACGTATTTTTTGAAGAAGTTTTCCCACTGACCAATTTTCAGGCGACTGAGCATCCCATTCTTGTCTGTTTTTTGCCACTCTACGACCACGGTGCCCACTAGAAGACAAAAGCTGCTGCGATTTATCCATGGTATACAAAGTCAGCAATTGCCCGCAGAACAATCAGGTGATACACCCAAAGCAAGCAGTTTTATAAGTTAGCAATTGCTCAGCAGAACATTAGGGTTTTGCAGCAGATGGTGCTACATGACATCCAACAAGTTGAAAGTCGTCGTTGCACTGTAATCCAAATAAATCAAATTCTAGAGTCATGCCTAGAAATTCAAACTATATCAACAAATTTCCAGTATAGCTTATGACTGAGTCCTGGAAGACTGTCCAGTTCCAATAGCAAACAGTTCTTGAACCAAGAGGAGAATATAATACCAAACAAACTGTCCACTCTCAACGCTGAGCACTGGTACAGTGCATGACTGCTGTCAGCTACCTCAGCACAGCAGACCCTTGTCTCTGATTAGCTGAGAGCCAATTAAACTAGTGTGCGTGTCCAATGAACTGACCTTGAACTGACCCACTTAATGGGCCTTGACTGGAATCCATTCTTTGTGTAAACATCATTTAATTAAATAAAACACCTAAAAATATTGAGAAGTTGTGGAAAGTTCTAGGAAATATTTCTTTCGCCTTCCTCCATTGGTTGCAGAGCATGGAATTATCCAATCACAGCAACTGACTCATCAATCACTCTTATACGCGCCATAATAATAAATTCGAAAGTGGTCCATTGGAAGTAAACTGGTCTGTGAAAACTTGCATTATAATGGAGTGGATTCATTAATCGCCATGAACTTGTCAGCATTATTTATATGATAATCCTGTTACCGGAAATGTTCTTAGCGTCCTAAATATTGTTCAGCCGAGAAAGGCAATCGAAGATTACAAACTCAGCGATTTGGTGTCAGCAAGGGTACCATGTTTTGGGATTACAGAAGGAATTATTGGAAGGATTTGGGGTAAGTTCGTTTCTATTTTTATTATATTACATTAAATCTGAAAAAGTTAAGAACATTTATTGGCTCTCGTTTCATAGCACAGGCACTTGATTCTGGGGTAAACCAATGTGTACACTCACCAATTAACACATGTTAAGTGTTAATTGGTGAGTGTACACATTAGCTTACCCTGGAATCAAGTGCCTGTGAAACATGTATAGCGTTCAGTAAACGGTATTGTTTTCATTTTTATCTCATTGATAGCTTCTGTGTTGTTGTTGAATAGGAATTTTTAAAAACAACTGTCGTCAAGTAATGGTATGGAAATTAGACTGAGTGTTCCTGCTTCTATGCATTCATGTTTAACCCTGCAAAGATATATGATAAATAATAATAATAATAATAACTCTTATTATTGTTCTCATTTTTCTAATTTTATCTTTGTACAATTCAGTTATAAATCTTTAGAAGTGAATTACAAGAATATTGTACATTTTAATGATAATAATTATTTAACTATGCCCGATTCGAATAGTGTAAAGCAAACTAACCCATTAACATTAGTTGAATTTAGAAGAAAAGAATTAATAATGGTTTTAATTATGTATTATATTATTAAACATGAAAATGAAGTCATATTTTAAAATTGTTGAAAAAACAATAAAATCTGAAAATATTTAATGACTCAAAAATGGATCTTAAAATAGCCGTGTGTACATAATTATTAATAGTGCATGGAATCAGAAGAATCGGTTTATGAATAGTGTTAAAGACATGTAAGAATAGAACAGAACATCCATGCGTATGGGTTGTGAGGCAGCAAGAAAATCTACAAAGCAATCAATCAGATTCATTACTGCTTCAGTATATCCATAAAAAGCTAAATTACTTTATCCATTTTCTTTAAGTACAGTATTTTATAATTTAAATAATTGTACTGGCCTGCCATATTATCATGTGTTTGTCCGAAATTGCAGCTGCATTCTACTTTTAGATACAAGGTAGTGATTCGTGACATCACATAATGGCCACTGTTAAACAACTTTATAGACATTGCAAACCCTGATAGCATATGCCCTTCATTTCGGGTGTAAATTTGTGTACCATATTAAAATGATTAATGCTCATGTGTGTCGTATGTTGATGATATTAAATAGTACTTAAATTGGATTTCTTTTGTTTGTCTAATTGAAAAGGAAATATGGTGTCCATGATACCAATCTCATGCTTTATTTTACCTGTTGCATATGAATTTACAAAATTGCAAGCATCAGTGATCTCTTAACTTTATAAAGAATGTCAGGTTACATAATTAAAAATATTATTATTTTTATTTTTAAAGGCCAACATGCCTAACCACATTTTTTTTTCAGCTATAAACATGGGTATATGTATTTTTTCCCAAGTAATCAATTCCTATCACTAGTAAATGGCATGGAATGTATTGCATATTATTTGAAAAGTTTACATTTTTTTTTTTAATTTAGGGTTGAAACAAGATGCAAATCCATAATCACCAAAACCACCAAAAACAGCTAAGACAATAGCAACAAAATAGACCACCAAGATGGCAACACCAAAACAGATTAAGACGGTAACACCAAAAAAGTCCAAGGTAAGATAAAGATGCCGCCGCAATTTCAGACTTTCTAAAAACTTTATAAGCAACAAGCATTGCGTCATATCTTTATGGGTCGATTACAGAACAATGAAATAAAATAAGATAGTAATTCTGAATATTTTTAATATCTTTAAAGGGGTGCATCAGGATCTTATAATTTTATTGATTGAATACATTAGTTTGAACTCGTAAGGCACTGAACCAGGAACTGAATATAATCTTGACTCTATTTGTTATCAACAATTTAGAATGATGGTCCCAAATTCAAAGAACAGTTCGTTATAGAAATATAGCTTTCTAAGGGTTAATACCTTGTTTTCACAACTAAAGGATTCCAAACATAACTGGCTGCCAATAACAGTCATGTTATATGTGTACTGTTTGTTTTATTAATTCAACCAATATTTTTTTTTTTTTTTTGCAGGACTGATCCAAAAGAAATGGCAGAGTATCAAAGAGGTGATGATAAACAAGAAAATCAATGAAGCGCTAAAACCATCAAGAAACACAGGATATAAAAGGATGGATTTTCAAAATTAAATGGACAATTTGGCACTGAAGGAACCTTATAGGCATTCTTGATATTTGGACCTTTTTAAAATTTTATATGTACGTGTTGAACAGATTAAAAATAAAATATATTCTTATATTCTGCAATATTTGCTGCAATTCTTGGTCTGATGTTTTATGTCAGGACGGTGTCCGAGGAATTCTCGGACGGTGGCAGTGCATCTACTCTTCGATGAGAGGTAGTGATACACTATGAGAAGAATGGTGCATCTCTTGCTCCAAGGGAGGTAGGAACATACTGTGGTATAGGCGTGCATCTCCTCCTCAATCGGAAGCAGCGACATGCCATGAGTGGTGCATATCCTCCACAATGGGAGGCAGTGACACTCTAAGAGGTGAGCAATGCATCTCCTCCAAATTGAGAGGCAGCAACACACTATGGGATGAGCGGTGCATCTCCTCCATAGGAGGCAGTGAGACACTGCTACATGGTCACTCTATTTCCTTAATGGGATGTAACGACATGCTGGAAGGGGTATTCCAGTCAGAAGACCCCTTATTTCAGTAACAGACAAGCCAGAAAATTTTGAGGATGAAGGAGAATGAAATTTATTCTTTCTCTGATAAGTGCGGCTGGAGTCTGCAAGATTCCAGCTTTCTGCAGAAAGCTGCAAGATTCCAACTTTCTGCAGACCAGGACTTACAAAATGTACAGTTTTTTCTGGTACATTTGGAACATTTAAGACAGTCTGGATGAGTGTCCCAGGAAGACTTATTGTGGCCACAGCAGACTGTGTTGACATTATTCCTAAATTTAGTAAATAAAATATTTATAATGTCATGCAGAAATCACCCTGTTTGTATGTACCACATACGAAGTACACCCCTATGATCTTTATAGATGTAGCGAACAGCAGCATCAATTTACCAGTCTTTTTCCATGTAAGAGAGAGAGTTCTCAATGTTTAATAGAATTTTTACTGAGAAAATGACATATATATATATATATATATATATACATACAATAACAATGTGAACAAAACTCAACGTGTTGAATTAAATATCTAGTTTAGATACTGTATATGACGTGGTTCCTACAGTGTCAATCGCAACTGAAGAACACGCAGCGTTTAGTGAGCACACTGGTGTTATTCCTTGCATAAATGACTGCCGGTACCCAGATATAAAATGATTTTGATAGTAAGTGTATCCGACCCCTGCAGTTGTACATGAAGTAACCCCAAGTCCCTGGAGGAACCAAAAATGGAGGGAAAAAGGTTATCACATAAATATTTGGGAATACAAACAAACGGATAACCTAACACCATTAGATATAATTATTGTAGAGGCGGTTAGAAAACACTGCAACAGGCAAATTATCTGGTGTTTGGAACACAGCTGCTCACATCAACATCCTTGAAAAAGATGAGCTAGCTGTACTTGTTTTGCACATAACATAGCAGGGACAAACGAGCTGCACGAGTAATTGCATCATCCTGACATTTCTTTCCTCTAAGGGAGGATGTATGTACAACAGACAGACAGTACGTTTTTTTCACCATGAAAAAGAAAGCTAAACAACAGCCATGGGTAAGCTAATGCTGCTATTAAAATTATAAGCTGAATGCATTATACACCTCTGACCCCATCTGCACATTTTAGGGTGTAAACATATTTGGGTTTTACATGTTTATTTCTACAACCGTATCCACACATGGCAATATCAAGTATTTGGACTCTTTCCTTGACAGCTGCAATACCTTCTGCAGTAAATTTATCTATTATACAGTAGAACCTGTCATGAGCGACCACCTGTCATGAACGACCACAATCGTAATGCACGGATCGATTTTATTATATAAACGCTCTGTAATGAGCGACCACCTGCTGAACGCGACCAGCGACCGCGATTTCTTGGCAAAATATGCATTTAAACACTGCTATGAACGACCGCATCGCAAAAAACAGAGATCAACACCATTGACCTTGACTTAATCCTTTGTAAACACGAGAGCTCAGGATGCATGTAGTATGCAAACAAAGTGCACATTAAATAACACTGAACAACCATAAGGCAAGATAAACACCACTAACCGTCATTTAATCCTTTGTATCAACGACCGCATAAATAGTAAAGATTGTTCAAATACAGTATTTAAAAAAAAAAAAAATTGGCTACCTACCAGTTGTGTGAAATTTACAAGTCCGGCATATGGTGTCATTTGTAAATTGCTGTAACCAGACTAAAGTACATGTCACTAACCGCCATTGTAGTGACGAAGTCATGTGAATTGCCAGTAAGATTAACCATTTTTTATCAAAGGGAGTAATGATGGACATACGCGGTCAATTTAGAGGTTTGTATTTTTTCTTTATCTTTGTGAAAACCCACACATTGCCGGTAGTCCTAATGTCCCAGTGATAAATCTTTTGAAAGGGCTTCAGGGTGGGGTTGAGTACATCATTTGTCTTTCCAGTTAATCTGTAATGCCTGCGGGTGAATGAGGTCTTTGTCTTTAACACTAGTAAGTGAGAATCGTTTCCGGATTTGTTTCTTTTTGTTTTTGTTTTTTTTGTTACAGTGTTTCACCAAGCCACCATTTGTTTACCCAGGTGCAGATGGTCGCAACCTTTGTTTATCAAGCTATAACGCTGGTGATTTAAACTTCGTCTCAAAAAAATGTATTGTTTCTTGATGAGTTAATTATTTTGGGGGGTTTCATTCATTGGTAAATAATATATATTTATTCCACATTTCCCCAAATCCTGATCAAAATCGAAATACATCTAGTCGTTATTACATCAACACTAATAACAATGGCAGAACCTCCGATGAAAAAAAGAAAACTCCTAACACTGGAAGAAAGATTTAATGTAATTGAAAGAAGTGAAAAAGGGGAGACAGCTCGCAAAATAGCAGAGAGCTTAAACGTCAGTAAAACGCAGATTCAGAATGTTATCAAAGACAAGGAGTCCATTAGAAACGAATGGCAGAAAGGTGCACAAGCACAGAGGAAATATGCCACAGCACGACGGACATTGTATGGAGATCTAAACGAGCGAGTATGGGAGTGGTTTTGTGTTTCAAGGAGTAAAACATACCAGTAAGTGGAAAGCTGATTCAGGAAAAGGCAATTATTGTCTCAGTAGAACTGAATTATGATGACTTTACTGCATCAAACGGATGGCTGGAGAGCTTCAAAAATAGATACAATATCACAGCAAGTGTGCTCAGTGGAGAATCAGCTGATGTGAATTTACAGACAGTTGATGACTGGAAAAAAAGACTACCAGCCATCATATACATGTGCTAATACATGTACATATTCAGGTGATGTTCAAATATAAATTTGATTCACACTGATAGATGTACACTGTATATCTTTATTATGTAAAGTTATTTTGAGAGGAATGCATGCAATATTTAACAAGATTTATGAATAAAGGATATGATACATGTACAGTGAGTATGGGTATTTTTTTCTTCAGTGCTAACTACTGACCCTGGAAACCAGTCCATTTTCACACACCTGTTATGAGAGACCACCTGTCTTGAGAGACCACTTTTGGTTGGCAGAAGGGGCGGTCTCTCAAGACAGGTTTCACTGTATTAGTTTCAACTTTTGGTGCTGGTGGTGTCTGAACTTTGGGCTGTGGTTGAAGAGGTTGCTAGGGTGGTGGTTGAGTGGATTGAAGAAACCAGCAATATCAGCAGGTAATGTCTTATGAGTTTTCTGTGTCTCCTCAGTTGCTGTAACAATTCTGGGGGCTGGTTCGACAACTGGTTTAAATAACTGTTCTGCACCTTCTGTAAATTTCACTTGACCTTCTTGACATTGTTGTTGTGCTGTTTGACAGAATTGCAGAAAGGGGGATTGCCTCTAGTCATTGTCAAGCTAGCTCTTTACCTCATTGTGTGTATGGCTTTTCAGCCCTTTGATATACATGTAGCAAAGTTACCCAGTGCAGTGCACTATAAATAGAACACCTGTTACCTGTTCGACTCCATACACATAGGCCTGCCTGTTAACTGTTAAGCAGTGTACTGTATGTTACGTTTAACAGCAATTTTAACCATTTTACATTTTTGGTAAACATATATTATGTATGGAAAGATTTAAGAGTAAAATCCGATCGTTATAGCTATATAATTATTTTTCATGGAAGAATTTTTTATGCACTTTAAAATCTTGAGAGAACTCGTTCACCATCAAGTCAGTGAAGCCGTGTGACCAACCGTAGCTGCCATTTCTCATATTCAAAATTTACAAGTTTTTTTTGTCTGCATCTACATCACTAAATCATCTAAATTTGATAATTTATAAAAACTAATTGCTGATTACATCAATATCAGAGCCTTTACCTAAGTTATTGAAGCTTTCATAGTTGTGATTCTAATCGTGAAAACTCCAGTAAGTACTAAACGAAATCAGCGACCTCCATTTTGGAGCGTGGAGAATACGACTCAGTTACTTTAAATAGCGAATTTTGACCAAAGCATAAACAGCAACCACGTGATCTGATGTAATGGTCATTCACACCAATGAATGTAATATCTAATAGGCGGTTTTCCCCGAAGGTGGCGCTATGAAAACCTGCTCAAAATGGCTGATGGTTACAGCAGGCATCAAAAGGCGCTTCCATGAGAATAGTGTAGCGGTGCCAGAAGGCGCTTACATGCGAATCGGGTAGAGGCATCTAAAGGCGCTTCCATGAGAATGGAGTAGAGGCGTCCAAAGGCACTTGCATGAGGTAAAGGGCTAGCTCAGCTGTACAAGATTCCATAGCGAACACAGAATCACTCATTATCATTGATATAACAACGATTTAAGTAAACATCACCCGTAAACACAATGATTATACACTAAAATGTACTACATCAAACCGTGAAATATCAGTTAACCTAGCAACATGCCCAAACTGTATTATATTTTTCCAGTGATACTCATTACTGATTACTACTTTGTTTTAAAATACAATTCATTTTGTTGTGCCTCAATTATAAGTCAGTTATTTTATAACAAACATCAGGGGTGGGTGAGAGTGGAGGCTTGCCCCATCAGCCCATGGACATCACCCCAATGCATCTGTGGTGGATACAAGGCTTGGATCAGCGTTTTTAATATAAGATGTTATTAAGGCCTCAATTTTGAAAATGGACCCATAAAAACAAACAAAAGGATTGGTTCAGCCACTACCCCCCTGCTGCTTTGGGTTATGAAAGAGCCCAATCAGCATAAAACAACAAAAATTATTTTTAATCTCTCCCCAAGGCATGTTCTGCTTCGGTGTTTAAGGTTGTCAATTTAGATGGATTAGTGTCTATACTATGTATGATCAAAAGTTATTTGGACAACATCAAATATGTCCATTCATTATGGTTGGAGGTCTCAAGAGCTCAAGTGGCATAACACTGGGTCCGAGTTTGACTTGGATGTTTAAAATCTGTTGTGATGACTAAGTGTGCCAATGTTGAATCACCAAAATCCAAGCAAACGAAATATCACAAAATCCACAGATGGTTCGAAACATGGAATTTCAGTGGTTACAATCACATTCAATGGGAATCCTATAAAGCAAATTTTAAAGTCTTTTATGGTGACAACATTGACACTTGCAAGGACTGTCACAGGTATTGAGACCAAGTCTGATGACACATTTACACGATGGAGAGGAACATTAACAAAGCCACACTCTAGTCCCTGATTAAGAACACTTTCATTAGAAGACTTCTCAAAAATGGTAAGTACCTGATAATAAAAGACTGAGAAGCTCCCTTGTCCCTTAAAATTTTAACCAGGATAGGAGTGCATGAATCACTCATGAATGATAGAGAACCCTTTGATATGAATGGTTCACAAGTCTCTATAATAAAATCAGACTGGGGTTTGTTTGACCCAACAAATGTATTGCTTTCAATACATGACTCTGACTTTGACCTCTTGGAAATAAGAGCATTGATTCTGTTGCTCTTTTTCAATTTGTAGAAATCAGAAATAATGTGCCCTTTCTTTGTGCAATTTGGTCCACATAAGAAGAGATAAGGACTTCTGATCCATCTTATCAGAAACATGATTTCTAAAAGTTCTGTCAGTTTGAGGTTTGGAAGTGCATGTATTAGACTGAAATAGTTTTCTTACCAGAAGACTGCTGGGTGGAAGACTTACTGACAAAAAGATACTTTATGAGCTAAAAAATACTTGTCAGATCTATGAGCAGCATCTGCTGAAGTGTCAACCTTATGCTCATCAAGGAAAGTCTGAACATCACGTTGAATGCAGTTCTTGAACTCTTCAACTAACATGAGTTGTCTGAGATTTTTGTAATCTTGACCAACTTTCTTGGCTAAGCACCACCTATCAAATATCTGCTCTTTTTCTCTTGCAAATTCAACACGAGTTTGTCCAGTTTCTTTTCTATAGTGCTTAAAACTTATGTCAATAACCCTCGGGTACCAAATCCGAACCTTTCAAGATGCATTCCTTAACCAGATCATAATCAACACTCTGCTGTACTGACAGGGATGTGTAGATGCTGTGAGCTTTGCCAAAAAGTGCACTTTGTAATAACAGAGTCCTATGCTCCCTTGGCAATTGCATACTATTAGCTCTTTTTTCTTCACAATGAGAAAATATTTATCTAGTTCTTTTTCTTTAAAAGAGGGTACTAACATAATAATCATAGTAACTTCAATATTTGAATTTGTATGTAAAGCGGGGATGTGCTTTTCACTTGCAGCTCTAATTCTTTTAATCTAAATTGAGATTCCTTCTTCCTTTTCTCTTTCTCTCTCTCTCATTTTCTGCAATTGCATTTCTTTCCCTTCTTTCTGTATCTGCATCTCTCTCTCTCTCCGTCTCTGTCTCTCTCTCTCTCTCTCTCTCTCCAATTGCATTTTCATTTCTCTCTTTCCTCATTCTGCTATTGCATTTTCCTCTCTCTCCTCATCATCAAATTGCATGTTTCTCCTCTTTCTCTTTCTGTAGCTGCAACTGACTTTCTTGAAACTGAAGCTTTCTTGACTCAGCTTCATTTAACTTGTAAGTCAGAGTTAGATCAAGACTTACTAATCAAATCCAAATTAGGTCCACGATGAAGATGTTGATGTGCCTGTGGCAGCCTGTGTCATGTTGTTGTACCAACAGTCTTTTGTTGAAACACAGTAACATAATTCCAGGTTTGACTTCACAATAAATCCCAATGAATGTCTCTGTCCAAGAATGTTACTTTTTATGAGCACTCTCTTATTACCAGACAAAAAACAATGAAATAATTTGAAGAAATAAATTCCAAACTAAATGAACTTCTGGACACAAAACTAATACAAAACTGATCCTGCTAGATTTTAAAATACAAATGAATAATCATTCCAGTAACAAGATTAAATAGTCTTCCACCTGACCTCAGGTAAAAATGATCATTTCCTAAAAGGTAAAAAAAAACATTACCTACTGGAAAATAACCTTCTAGAAAGTTATTTAAAAAATAAAACTTTAGTTATAATTGGAAAGTCTGTTACTAAAATTATAATATTCAACTTGGACAATGTCAGGTACACACCAGGTAAATTGTTGGGAAATTCCAATAACCTATACCTTGACCCATAACCTAGACCTAGACCCAAATAAACATGTTTACTTCAATTAATAATGATTCTGATATTAAACCCATACACACTGAGAATATTTTAGCTATGTTTTAGTTGTTTATGGAATAAAACAATAAAATCAATAATTCTGGTCAAGTAAATAAACCTGATTCTGAACAAGGTTAGGTCCAACATACAATGTAACATTAAACTAGCATATAATCCAATTTTTAAAAAATTTAAAAAAATAAACAAACAAGGCAGATTAAATATAAACAGCACATTTAAGATAATGAGAAGCCAATCCATGTAAGGAATGAACCGTTTGGAAACAGAGTTCTCTGCTGAAATGGAAGCCACTTTATGTTTTAAAAAGATTTATTATGGAGCATCAAGAATAACCCTAGCTGCTCTGTTTTGAAATTTCAGTAATCCTTCTTGATTTTCCATACCACTATTACCATAGATAGAACTGGATCTATTATTTATTTTAGTCCACCAGTCTCACAAAAATAAGGATCATTGGCATCCTTGCATTTGTTACCAAAGTATACAAGGTTGCGATCAGAAAAGCACACCCTTGGTCAATGCTAAGAATGAACGCATATTTGCATTTGAAACAAAATAAACCCCAGCTGATATTATGACTACATGAGTCCTTATTTCACCCTACAAACAAAATAAATCAATTACACTGCAGAGAGGAACATAAAGAAGTCCTAATATATATCGGCACTTTTGAGAAAAATGTACACCAAATTTTTTTTTAGCATTCCTAACATTCCAGCAGGATTTAAAGTACTCTGCTGAATGGTGCTGATCAATGTAATAAGGCCATGACAACTGTTAGAGGTTTTAATTTTATCTGCTACGAGTCTTCATCTATTCCTTTTACAAAAACTTTTTTTCATAACCCAGACACTACTTGACTGATACTCACTTTGCAGAAAGGGGTCAAATAAAAGACATGTTTGCCAAACAATGTGTGTTCTGAGGACTCAGCTATTGGAATTTTCATGCATCCAAGCTTAAAAATGAGGGTGGGGGTAGTTAACTGGATTATGGTAATTTAAATCGGAGAGCCCTGAAAAATAATTGCATGAAAATTTTCAGTGTTAGTGACTTTTCTATTTGAAAATCACCGAAGTCTTTCACTAGATAAGTTTTATTAACCTGCAGTACATGCAGAACGCTTACCAATAGGGATAAACAATTAATCAATATATCAATGCATCAATACTTTTTCCATATTGATACCCATATTGATATAGGAGGTGAAGAAATCAGTTCAAAATGATACTTACCCTACACAAGTTGTTTTAATCTTCAATTGTCATGAAAAAAGTATCAGTTGTTTGCCTTTTTGTCCTTCAAGTTGAGAATTCATTTAAGACAGCTGTCGCAGCATGTGCACTCATTTCTGTCAGATTTACAACAACAAAAAAAAACTACTGACAACGCCCACTTGACTTCTACAAATTAATATAAGGTGACTAACTCAAAGGGTTTGAAATCTAAATATAGTTATGACTAAGTCTTAAAACAAGCAACAGAAAGTAAACCAACAATTTAAGCAAAAATCAGAGTTATTACTTTTCCAAGTAAACCAACAATTTAAGTAAAAATCAAGATGTAATTTACTTTTCCAAGTTACAAAGTTATAATTTAAGAAACACTTAAATACAAGTTAATCCCATTAGTACTATCCCAAGTTCCAAAAAGAGTATATAATTTTCCATGTGAATTCCAATAGTCCTGAATGTTCTGATATTCTGAATGAATTTCATTAGATCTGAATGTCCTTATGTACCACACTGGTGTGATCCAGAGTGTTAGTCCTGAATGCCATGATGTACCTCAATGATGTAATCCTGAGTGTTAGTCCTGAATGTCCTGATGTACCTCAATGATGTAATCCAGAGTAATTTAAATGAGTCTTCAAATAAACCAATTAGTAGTGTGTATAAATCCAAGCCTTGAATGAACACTATGTAATACAAATGAATATTTAAACATCTCCTCTCACGAGCATTTTAGTACTTCAAATAAATAATTTATATAATTCCTCTTGAATAATATACGAACACAACTACAAATGATTCTAGCGACTGCTCATAAAACAGGAATGAAACAGGAATAAATATTTGTTTAGAAAACCTCTATTCATAAAGACATAGTAGAATGTTCTGGAATTACCTAGATGCAAATCGTTTATTATTGGAAACTTCCATCAACATCTTCCCTGCAACTTACAATCCTGGACAAGTGTTATTTATGTAAACATGTTATCCACAAATGAACATTAGCTGAAAGTTCAATTATAAACAAAAATTAACCCACCAACCACTTTCAATTCCATGCTAATTATTTTAACCCATTAGCATGTTCAGCCACTGATCACATATATCAACACAAAGTTGACATTCCCGACTTCTTCATTTAGGATTTAAGTACTTCAGTGATCATTTAATAACCACTTTTACACAAAGCTTCTCTGTTGCTTCGTATCTTGTTTGCTTGAATTTGAAGCTACACTTCCAGTGTGGCATGCAAAATTAAATATGTTACATTCAATTCTGATTAGAGTTATAGTTTGTTCAAGTCCAGGGTAAAACAGTAACCACCAATCAGAATTGTGATTTATTCTCTACATGACAAATCAGAAGCATTGCTGCAAAACTCGATAGAGACAAAGCAACAGACAAGTTTTGCGCAAAAGTGGCTATTATCTATTAAGTATTCAAGTCATACATGGTGAACAAATTTGAAATGTCTCCTTGTACAATGATGCATGTAATCAATGACTAACTGTGCCAATGAAACAAAAATGTTTAGCACAGACCTGGTGAGGAGCAGATTCCAAATATCACGAGTTATAGTCACTTTTTTGTTAATTTGTAGAAGGGCAATGGGTGTTGTCAATAATTTCCTTTATCACTGACAGATGCAAGTGCCTGAGGCTGCAGCTTCATGAAAGGATTTATGCAGTGCAATCCAAAGGGTCTGGTGACCAAGAAGAGTTCTGCATTGGATGAAATCAAACACCCTGAAATGGCCTACAAGGTTAATTAAAATCACCAACAACTAGTACTGAGTGTTTGGAAGTATAATTTTGTTACCTTGTCAAGGATAAGAATGACAATGACAGATGACAGGTTTAAGACTTTCTGTTTAATCTGCATAATGGAAATTCAACCAAGATGCTGTCACATAAAATGGCATCACCCTGCCACTGACAGACCTTCAACTGATAAAAAGACCATCAAGTTGATATGTGTATTGATAATGTATTGTATTGCTGGCAGTGTATAGTGAATCATATTGATACATGGTGCAGGAGTATTGTTTCAACCCTACTTAACAATACAAGCTAACTTTACTCAAATATTTTTTACTTGGTACTTACATGCTCTGATGTGTTGTCAACGAGATAGACACTGCACCTTTCACACTTCAACAGGTCCTGAGACTCCAACATAATCTTCTGCACAAGCTTTTCAAGGTTTGATTGTTCTTCAAATACACCCTTTGCTAACTGAAGCAGTAACTGGAAAAATACAATTTACTTTTTCACTAAAACATACACAATAGGCCCACTTAGGCAGGGTTGCATATACATTTGCAAAGTCACGACTTGTCAAATTAAAAAACAGTCAATTTCTAGCTACTGAACCTGTCTTTGGAAAATGGAATTCATCGAAATGTAATCATAATATATAAATCTGCACTCAAAACAAGTTGATGGCAAAGTACATGGTATGAAATAATTAGGCGGATTCCACCTGGAACTTAAGCAGACTCCAGGCGGAATCTGCCTAAAATGTTAGAAATCTGGTTAATTCAAAGGCGGACATGGAAACTTGGAGAAGTCAAAGATAAATCCATCCAGAGTCCGTCTAACTCTAAGATGGACTTTCGTCAAAATTCCTGCTAATAATACATCTTTGGGCATAATTTTGGACTTGGTTGATTTTCCAACTTAGTCACTGGCATCTATTATATGAAAGGCAGAATCTGGACTTAGTTTATTTTCTAACCAATATCTAGGCAGAATGAAGAACTTAGTCATTTACATCAGTTAAATAATAGGCAGAATTTGGACTTGGCTTCTGTGTGTGACTGTAAAGTTAAATGTAAATTTTGACTTTTTTCATTTGTGCAACAGTGATGAATTGAACCTTCGTATCATATTCATTTTACAAAGATAATGCTACTAAATTACATAAATGACTGAAAGAAAATTTTAAAATAATACATGTAGAAAAAAATAATTCTGCAGGTTTTATTTTGTTTCATATATTCAAACTTGGATGATTGGACTCGACAAATTTAAAAACAACATAAAGGTTCAGAATTTCTGAGGTGATGTATCCATTTCACAATGAATATGTTGGTATAGAGAAGTAAGCTGTGCAACATCTCAGAGTCATTAACTGTAATTGACTCCAACTATAAATAAAGTCCATAGTTAATGATAAAGCAATCCCTTACTTTTACTAAAGCTTTGGTAACTTGGATTTGCACACAGTGCTTCATAATTTCCAATTTAAGTTTTAAAAAATCATGTCTTGAAACTATCTAAAATCTTTTGCAAGATGTAGTGGGGTATATCACTAAATGTATTTGAACTAGGATGCACACTTGTGGGATTCACACTAATTTCTTCAAGATCACACTGCAAAACCAGTGGAAAACATGAAAATTGCTATCATATTCCAAACAATACCACCACCCGATTTCAAACTGGGGTATCCAATTCTAAGCTGCCAACTCTTTAAAAAACACAGTTTATAAGTCACCTTATCCCCAGAGTTATATGGTAACAGTACATTATTATTCTACCATGGCAAAAAAACTTAATAAAAAGGTCTGAAAACTTTAAAACGAATACGAGCAACTTGACTTTCTTTTATTTGTTTATTATTTCATGTGAGAATTAAATTTGCTTATAAAAGCTTATATGCAGTGATAAGCACACACTGAGACAAACTACACCTGTTCTGGAAAATGTACAAGTTGGTTTTGCTGGGATTAATATACAAAAAAGATGTATATGAAAATCAACATTTATAAATCAGTATAATGAAGTAATCTACCATTTTCACTTTCATATATCTTGCAATTCAGATTAGTCAGACATGTACCAGCACTCAGTAAGCAGATAATAATCAACCTCACAGTGATGAAAGAACCCTGGTCATTCCTGCATGGTTCATCTACACGGACCTATTCAGTCTTTACTGCCAGTAAGAAAATACTCTAAAGTCTTCACATTATTCTAGCAGTCATTTCTCTTGAAAAGAAAATGGGATGAATATAATTGTACAGATCCATATAACAGTAATATTATTTTCTAAATTCCATGGGAATTAAGTAAACAAATAATTATATTAAAGTGATACACTGTTAATTATATTCTGCATATGCAGGAACTATCCTTAGTTTTACTGTCTCTAGCACTCCTTTGCTGCAGATAAGTTCTTCAGTGTGTACAGTAGTCAAGGCTCAAAAACCATAAACTTTACACAATTTTCATATTTCTGAGGTTTTCTTTCATTTTATCAAATGAGATTATCTAATGCAAATAATATGCCTTAGAATTGTCTGTTTTGTCATTTCTTGTACAAATCTACAGCAATTTCCTCCTGGACACATGTAACAGGACAAATGACCATTTGTAATAAAAATACACAGTGACCATATGTTCCAGAAAATGCACTTTAATCTGATTCCAACTTGTTGGGAAATCTGCAAACACAGAGTCTCTTTGCTCCTGGATTCTCAATGAGCATACAGCTTGAAATAAGATTCTGAATAGGTTATGAAGATCCTTTGTTTTCATTACAGCTAAGAGGCTCAGTTGTTCTCCATAATTCAAACACTTTAGCTTTTCAATGAATGCAAGTGTCTTTTGTTCTCCATTTTCTGAAATTGTAATAAAAAATCTTACTTGTCCAAGAGATCCTCACTGTCTACTGTTATACTCAACTGTAGAGTTGTCCCATTTCACCATTCGTGAATAAGCTAGTCCATAAATCACATTATCATTGATTTCTACTCTGCTGAAGCTCCTAGATTTAGGTGAAACTGGTTCAAAACCAAAAAATGAATATCGTGCTTTGTTTTCTTCCTCTGTGAGAGCTCTTTCTTTCACTCCACCTAAGATATAAATACCATTATCAACTCTGTCACCTCTTTTTAGATGGCCTGGTGATTCAATTGAATTATACAGTTTTTCACAAAAAGATCCTTTTTTGATGCATTTTTGCTTCAATTCAGGTAACTTCTGCACGAATGACACTCCCGTCACAATCTGATTGTCTATATTCTGCGTGCCCCTTATCATTCTGAGAAGAACACCATTTCTGTCTTCAAATGAAAAGCAACTGTGCGTATAAAGCGGTCCAAGGTTGCTCACACTGTCTGGAAGATGTACGAGTTGGTGAACATTCAGTTGCATAAAACATGTGTCATACATGGTCTCAAAATGTTTGCAAAAGTCAAGTAGCATATGTTCAGCTCGTTTAATGTCATTTTCATTTGAACCAAATTTGAGAAGAATGTGCATAGCATTTACAAGTAATAGATAATGAGAAAATCTCTCATGATCTAAGACACCATGTAGCACTGGTGCACTGAAGAAGAATAGAAAGGACCGATATTCAGATGCCTTCCAATATTTCAGATTTTGAATAGATCTTGGTAACCTAGTGATATCAAGTGTTGGATGAATATTTAACAATCTTTTATCTACTTCACATAATTTGTGGTAAATATTAAATGGTTTCTTATTGTGTTTGGGCAGAAACCACAATTCTAGTAAGAGCTTCTGCACACCATGGAGGACGCCATGCATGTAGTCTATTGCAATCCCAGTAACAATATTAAATCCAGGAAAAAACAGTAACCATGATGGTCCTTTCATACCCTTGACAGCGTAATTGCTTGTATTTCCAGCATTCTGATTTTGAACAGCAGTTCTGGCATCTTCAGTCACACTGTTAACAGTTCTTTCAGGACCCTTTGGAGTCCTTATATCAAAAGGAAACACTCTGGCCTGGCCTTTTCCAACTGATGCGGAAATACCATGCTGCTCACATTTCCAGCATGAATATGCACCATTGTACTGCATATGATTGCACAGCAGACTTCTGGCAGGAAGATCTGCAGTACCACACAGTAAAATACCCTTACATATCAAAGAACCTTTTTCTGGAGATTGACATTCAATGCCCTGATACAATTCCTTCATAGGTTTTTGAAGAGGTTTCAAAAATGTTCCCATAGATGGTTTCTGACTCTCAAACCACAAGCTTGCTAGAATCATATTCTCTTTTTTCATCCAATGTTTGTAAGGTAGCTCATTGATAACAAGAAAAATTTGCCAAACTGACACTTTACTGCTTTTGAAAAATGGTGCTCCATCTGTGTTATATGTAAATGAAATGTTATTTGGGTCACTTAGCAATCCATGACTGTCAAAATTAGATTTATAAAGCATACCATCATAAATATCTTCATAATGGCCACTTGGTGTGTTTTGTTTGAAACGATGTTGAAGATTTTCATAAAAATCTTCCTGGGCAAACAAGTTTTGAATTTGCTTTTTCAATGGTATTTCCAGAAAATAGTTTTCCTTACTTCTATCAAAGGGCTTCGCACAAAACTCAAATGGACATGTCTTGAGCTGTCTTCAATGGGTCCTAAACAGTATGAACAGTAGTAGTGATACACCAAAGGATTACGCAGGTTTGTAAAAAAAATTTTAAACTGATAAAGGTTAGTACACAGATTGTGTCCACTTGGAAGAGTGAATGCAATTACATTAGGCAACTGTTGTATTGTATCACCAACGAGATTGTACTTTGTTGTGAAGACCACCAACAGTAGCATGAGAGCTCCAACTGTAACACAAGCTCCACGATATAAAAAAATTGAATCTGCATCATGTATCTGTTCCTCTTCTGAATCTGCATGTAAACCAAGTGTATCTTCTTCATCAGAATCTACAAAAAGTATGTCATCATGTTCCAGAATCGCATTATCCTCTAGAATTTCATTCAGAATTTGGTCTAATTCTGGGTCTGTGGTTTTGAGATCATTCTCTATAACTTTGTTAATATCGAAGCCTGCAGGACCATCATCTCTATCCTCCTCCTGGAACAAATAAAAAAATAAATCACTAGAATTATAACACTTTTTTTATGAGTATTTTTTTATATCTAATACCATAGTTGTCATAACATGCTAGAAGCCTTTTTTTGGTGGGGAGCAAGGTAATCAGCATGAGGGAATGATATCATACCTGCTTTAGTATATTCTAGACATGTACTAATTTAATATAATGCAGATGACATACTCCATGAAAGTTTCTGAGTGAATTATATACAGTGACAAAAGAAAAGATCTAATTATACACAATAATCGAAATTCTGGTATTTTAAATTCCCCCACCCGAACAACTCTCCAGCTTTATTGTTTGTCTTTAGACAAACAATTAGGCAATGAATATGACATATGTCAAAAGTTTCACATAGCATTACTGATACAGATTGCAATCTTCTTAAAACTATCTATAGATATTATCTTTATTACTAATATCGGATTTAGCTTACATATGTTAAATACTGCAAATTCTCATACCCAAGATTACACTGTACCTACACAATATATACCGTAACACACTACATAATTTCGGTCTGACATTCAATAATGTTTTTCCATCACATTCTGTACATAATCTGTTAAATATCTACAGGGTACATTCAAGAGAAGGAACCCCAAAAAATGTCAAGACTATCTGACGTCAAGTTTCTGTAATTACTGAGGGGTTAAATTCTTGTGAGACAGAGTTCCTTCAGAATACTCATCAGTGCAAACTGTTACGTCATTCTGATTGTTTGTGATTCAATAGTATGGGTTGAAAGCAGACGAAAAGCCAAAATTCAAAGCTTATCCCCCCCCCTCCAAACAAGAAGGTTGTAAAAGTCACACAATAATCAAAGCAATCTCTGACCTGCTCTGAAATAAGCCAGTGTACCGGGGCACCAAACATTATTTCTTTTCCAGGGGCTGGTTGCCTTAATAAACAAAGTTTCCTATTTTGCCAGGAAATTGTAAATACAAATACACGTATGCTTGTTTAAACTATACAGCACTATAACATATTTGTTTAAAAAGGAATACATTTTTATTTGGAAATAAATCTACGTGAGAGCAACACCTCTCCTCCCCGAATCCGACCCCTTCCCCCCCCAATAAAAAGTTTATTCCTAACGCTTGATTGGGGGGTTGGGATGGAGCTGTCCTTGAATCACCAAAATAAAAAAAAAAAAAAAAAATATTTACCGTTTCCGCTGCTGATAACTCCATATATTCATTAGATTCATCTTCAGATGCTACATCTTTCCTGATTTCAGTGGCACAGTTTCTTCTTGCTGTACAAGTTGGTTGTGTTTTGACATTAAAAAGCTTTATCCCCACAGGCGTATTGTCCATTTCACTTTTTGAAATAGACAGTCTCGGAAGTTTCATTTCAGCATCACAATTCCTACTCCCATATGGTCCTCTGCGACGTTTTTTCGACTGCGAATAGGCCATTTTATAAAATAAAAGATCTACCGAGAAAGGCTGCTTGAAATATGGGCTGCGAAACAAAGATATATGTGCAATCCTTAATTGGGGAACTAAGGGAACTTTCCCTATTTATTAATGTTCAAATACCATACTCTACTAACATGTTTCAATTTTGGAAATAGGCTTTTGTTCACATAGAAATAAAATAATTAATAACTTTAATGTCTTGATCGAAAAAATATGTGTTCAAACTTTTTTAATGGCAGCTTTATTTTGTGTGTGTGTGTGTGTCGATAGCCGATATTTCATATTCCAATCCCAATGTGCGCCTCACACCAGTCTCAGCTGCTAGCATCATTGTTCATTTGTGCGCCAAGTGTTCAAACGGTCGTAGAAAGCGGTCACTATCTTTGAAGTTTGTTAACACTGGGAAGTTCATTTTTCGATCAGCATTCGAAAGGGTTGCAGAGTTCAACTTATATCATGTTTGCGTGCATTTATTTCGTGGAAGACAATTCTTTAAGTGTTGTTGAACAGAAAAGCAAGTGTCTGCAACTTCTTGGACAATTTAAAAAGAGAGAGAATGTGAAAATGACCTGGGGAAAGGACTTGTTTTTAGGAACCATTGTGAAGATCCATGGTGAGTGTGTTTTGATTTATTGTAATACCTAAAAAATAAAAAGTAAGAGATCCGAAGATGTTCTACCAATGTTCAAACTGGTCTGGTATTAGATTCATTTGTTTTTCTCTCTTTTTTTAATTTCGTATCAGTGTATTGTAAACTAAGAAATAATTCTTGTAGTCCGAGGCTCTTCTTTCATTCAATTACTTGTAGTATTTCATACAAAGATATCTATCAGAAAAAATTTACCATGATTGAACTTGTATGAAATATGTTATATAGCTTTTGTGGATTGCTTTATCCGGCCAGGAGGGTTGGGTAGACCAACACATTGTCCGCGGGGGTGGGGGTGGGGGGGTGGGGGGGTGGCAAGAACAACTTGTAAATAGGTCTAGAGGGATTTTACTTACCATATACATACCAAGGTCAGTCTAAATAAATTAAGTACTAGCAAGCTGCCAGTTAACATAGTAAATCAGGGGGTGAAAGCTTCATTATGAAATTGTATCCCATAAGGTTGGTCTCCTCTACTGGTAATGTAAAAAATGAAAGCGGGGATTTACTCTTTGGTCCACATCAGGAAATCATGGCAGTCATCTGGAAAATCTTGCTTTCGATATGACTCCTACAAAAATGATCATATTATGAGGTTTCCATTAAGGTTTCCACAGAAACACTTATATGCTATCAGGTTCCAAATAAAAATGGTGCCGATTTCAAGTTCAATATGGCCACCATAGCAGCCATATTAGGAGATGGTCATATCAACATGGGATTTTTGCTAAAAGACTTCATTTTCGTATCTAGTCGATCCTTAGCGCTAATCTGGCCTCAAATATGGCCATCATGGCAGCAAAGCACATGTACTCGTAGCAGTTCTACATTTAGTTCTCAGGCTTCTGATTGGTGCAACTCTCTTTACAGCCATTGTTCCATGGAACTCAGGCTCCAAGCTGGCATTTACACTAAATTTCTTTAAAATTAAGAGTAATTTTTATAAAGGCATGTATAATTTTCTACTAAAGAATAATCATAATGTTTTCTATTGAAATGTTACACATTCTGCTGATGTCACTGAGTGTAGTTTTGAATTTAAATTGAGAAGAAAAAGATAAAGCTGATCCTATTTGTGCACATATAATTTTGTGTCTTTACTTTATAACCATAATATGAAATAATATAAAAGAATGAAATGAACTTTAAATTTCTGACTTTTAGGCTTTCATTCTTTGCAAAACTGAAGCAGTTGCATTATGTTGACTGTTTTTGTAGCTTTAAATTAATTCTTCACTGCCTTCTATTTCAGAAAGTGAAGATTATCTCACAGATTTTGCTACAAAGGCAAATGCACAGATTTTAAAGAAAGTAAAGGAAAGACCTTCAGAGGTACCTAGGGAACTGTTTACCTTCGATCATTTGACCAAAACTGATGGTAAGCGATAACACAAGGAAACAAAAAAAATAAAAGAAAGCCGGCAACAGGAGAAGGACTTTAGCCCAAAGAAAAAGAGCAAAGTAACTGTGCAGCCTAAAGGTAACACTACAGAAAAACAAAATAGTGTAGACTCAACAAACCCAACGATCGTAAACAGCCAGAAAAGAAAAGTACTGGAAAAGTCAAATTTGTCCACATGTAACCTGTTAATGAGTGATATTGCCAACCAGTTTGTTAATGATTCCTCAGTACACCATAACGAACCATCTTCAAAGTTGACAGTGTCACAGATACATGACCAGTGTGCAGAATCAACAGTGAGGCAGAACTACCCATTACCGAAGTCCCCAATACAGCAAAATGATGTGTGTTCTCTGCAGGTATTGGAACCAGTCCAAATTGCAAATGTTGAAAAGCCAGTAGGTGATCAAGTATCACTATCTTCAAGTGCATGTGCATCCACAGCAAGAGAGAATGAGCCACCAATGTACACCCCACTGACGGCTACTTGGTCATTATGTACCAGTACTTATAGACCAGATGATAACCCAGGAAATCTCTTCAGTCATCCAGGTAAAAAATCTTTTAGGATTGTAAAGTAACCAGTAGCAGACAGAGTGCATAATAGTTTCCTTCTGGGTCATACCCACTATATAACAAAGACCAAAGGGTACAATCCAGTGAAAATGATAAACACTATCTAGCATCAAGCTCCTGTGAGTACACAAGTCCTGTTTATATTTATAGTCACAATAGCACATTACAAATGAGAAATTAGCCTCAGATTAGACTATTTTAAACTGAAATTCGAGGGGATGCAATAAATGGTCCACTTCTGCAGATAACCAGTTTTGGATGACAATTATCCATCATTAATCATCAATAATCCTAACTAATTACAGATTTCCAAGTAGAATTAATATGCCAAATGAAGCTAAGTAATAATTTACCAAATGCTGGACATGTGTGCATAGCACTGGATTTGGATACATGCACCACCACCACAATAAAGGAAAACAATTACAGTTTACAAACTGCATATTTATCTGGAATAAGGTTGATGAAGATGTTGGAAGCTTTTATTTTCACCTGTTTAATTTTTGTGCTTCAGTTAATAATTCTGACCAGTTATTAAACTTCGTCATAATCAAAGTGTGTCTCTACCAGTACAGTGTAAGGATGCAAATATGCTGGTGAGGCAGTATTTCTTATGGTGAATTGCTAACAAGTTGCACATGTCCACTGCATGGTCATTTTTCATATATTGGTAACAGTAATATTATATATTTTAAAACAGTTAACATGTGAACACAAGTTCACATGTGCAGGCGAGTATGGCCTTGTCCATTGTTTATAAAATAATCATTACACTTCTTGTTTTGTTACCATTCCAGCACCTCCACCAGCCATTTTGGACTTGTTTGAAGCTCTCTGTCAACCCAATGTACAAAATTATCTACAGCTGTTTGTTCATCATTATAGAAATCAAAGACAGAATGCCAGCAGCTTCTTCCCAAACAAGACAAACTACTCGGAGGTTGGTAGAATTTATAAATAAATAAAGATCTAAAAATGTCCTGCAGTGTATGTCATCCTCTTTGGAGGAAGCTGCCAGTGCTTACTTTGGCATCCATATGTGTCCAACCGTCTTTCCCAGTCACTCCACACCTTTGATTAACCTCCGTGTTTTAGTATTTTCAAGTTTCATTTCATTTCAGTACCATCAGATTCATCCTTCTTTGGTTTTGGAATATAGCTTCAGTATACACCTAGTCAATATTTAACTGAACCAATGTTGTAATAATCTAAATTTAGGGCAAGACATGGCATACTTCTTATTTTAACAAAATGCAAGTTTTGGGATGGATGTGGCTACAAACTCAATCCATTTATTTTTCTGCCCACATTAATTGTTAAGTAAAACTTTCTGAACACACAACAGCATCCACCATGATATGAACATTGGAAGTCACTTAGCTCTTTCCCCCCAGTCTGCAGCTGCAGATAGCTGAGGTCAAATGTAAAAATAGTAACATAATTGGATATTTCTGCATATGTGCACTCATCTTTTTGACTTGATGTACAGATAGGTTTTAGATTTGGTTTTCCAGAATTACTCCTGGAAGGTTATGGATGGGATGAAGTTAGCAAAGTTGGGACTTTGCAGGGAATATTAAAAATGACTTTGTCACAAACAGTGCACCAAATTAAACTATTTGAAGGAAATGATAACAAACCAAAGACAGTTTCATTTTTGTCTAATGGATACAATCTCAAGGGCCAGCTGTAGGTTAGGGCATTATAAATGACAGCAGCATAAAATGTAATTATCAACTCTCTTTCAGAATGGCACAGAATGGACTACACAGACATCACTGCAGTCTGTGCAGGAAAGTGAAAACGGGTTTCAGCAGCCTTTACAAAGCAGTTTGTATGGAGCCAACAACTGCACAAGTTCACAGGATTTATTTGTACCTTCAGTACAGCAGGATTGTAATCCTAATCCTCTGAACAGACAAGAGCATGGACCCCACTCATTTCCACATTCTCCATGTGCGAGTCCAATATTACCAAAAGCAGCATCTACCCCAAAGCGATCGCCAAGAAAGCTTAAATACCAGGTTGATGATTTTGGTGTTGAGCAAGAGAGAGATGATGATGTAAGTGTTGTATTGTTGAGTATATATGAGAAGTACTGCAGTAATAATTAACCTCTATCCACCATGATTTGTAAAGATGTAGAATTAGGTTATGTCTGTGCATTTGTTACCTTGTCACTTTTAGGTTATAATTTAACCACTGTTCAGGATGTGTTATAGATAGCAGACAAATTAGCTGCTTTCATTTTAGGGCAGTCACTCCAATATCATGAGACATGTTTATGAAGCTTGGTGGTTGTATCTAACAGTGGTAAGAACATATAGTGTTTCCTTTGTATGCCCATGCTTCAGTAAGCCACAACTTAATGGAAATTTGCTTTTAGGTCATTTAGGAACTGTGGTTTGGTAAACTATTCATACCATCAACACATGTCTAGCCTTGTTGTCTCTAATTTATCAATACCTTTAAAATTCTAAAGAAATGTTGTCAGTTTGGCCACATTTGTAGCCTATAGGCCTCCTGTGCTTTAACAAGTGGATTTATACATCCTCTTTACACCATAATTATTCTCATTTTTAATATTATTTTCAGTAAATTTTCAGTAAATTATTTTGAATTCATTTGTCACGAAACATATATTAAGTTAGAAATACAAATCTCTGCATTCTTGTCCTTCTAAATCATTTTTATCCATATTTTTGCTCCTACCTTTTATCAATGACTGATATAATCTTTCATCCCTTGTCTTATGGAGCCTCTCAATTCTTTATGATCTTTCAAATGTTTGACATCTATCCCTGTATCTATCTCTTCATTACTGGCAACTTTATGAAATGTTAGTGGCACAAATTTCTTTATTTATTCTAGATTTAGCTTAACAAAGTCAAAAGCTTTTGTTAGTAGTTTGCAAAAATGATGTACATATATATTACTTATTTCATTCTTAATAAATATCTGCTTTTAACCTGCTTGCGTCAGATATAAATGAATTTAAAAGATCTTATGAGTACTTGGACTTTGTATTGTATAAATATGTTCATTAAAATATTAATTTTTTTAATTTTTGCAGACTGTCAGACTACTGGCTTCTTCAGATATTGTTGTAAAACGATCTGAATTGCGAAAAGCAACTTCTGCAGCAACTAAAGCAGCACCCAAAAAAGCAGCATTCACATTGGCCAGCAAACTCTTGCCACGACTGTTTTCATGGCAAGAGTTGGCCATGTCTCGTGGACAAGGACTATGCACAAAAAAAGCTGGGGACGTAAGACCACCCTTGCATCATGCTAGAATAGAAATTCTCAAAAGGTAATTACTATACAGGGAGAGAATCTGACGCTTCTTAAGATAAAATACCATAAAATTAATTGTTAAAGTAGAGCTGAACTAGGGGCAAATTATGATGTTCGAACTGTGAAATGCATTAAGCAAGTATTACATGAAATATCAGCTTATATTACATATTTACATTATGGCATAACTCGATTTATACAGTACTCTTGTCCTAACGTTTGAACTGAATCCAGCTTGTATGACTTAAAATATAATACACAGAATCTTAACATTTTTGATACAGTAATGACATCATAGCTGGAAAAGTTATACCTATATCTTGCCATTGACAGGCTTCAGAGTGAGTACAGGGAAATGGTCTGTGAATCCCCAAAATTCAGTAAATTGCTTACGTTGATTGGGAAAGGATAGTGTGTGTGTGTGTGTGTGTGTGTGTGTGTGTGTGTGTGTGTGTGTGTGTGTGTGTGTGTGTGTGTGTGTGATAGAGATCAAAACTTGACCAGATTCAAAAGAAGATTGCAATTATCTTCATTTACATACTGTAATGTCATTAGACCTGTGTTTGCAATATGACATTATAAATCCTGACTGAAAAAGGTTTTCATACATTTTTATGAGCACTTTTGATTTAATATTACTTTATCAAATACTCCTAACAATACTTAAAATTTGTGTATTATGTTGAATTGCTAAATTCACAAACTTGATTGAGACCAGAAGTATGATTTACAGTACACCTTGTTGAGCCAGTTGGATGTTATTTGTTGTATACTTTACTTTTTTGCCAGATTATGTGATAGCATGGTGCACTAAAAATGGAAAAGAGGTAAAAGAGCAAGACGTCAATGGTGCTGTAACTGAGCAAGTCAGTTATGCAAGAAAGAAACTGAAGTTACAGTGAAAACTTTGGAACTGCTGTGTAACAGATGAATATCATTGGAACAGTTTAAAAATATTTTGTTTGGAGTGAATAATTGATGCTGTTAATTTGATTTTCATTTGAAAACGTTCAGTGTTTGCACATACATAGTTTTAGGTTTTGGAGAGTTTAGGAAAAGTGGCTTGTTTATAAGAAAAAATGATTAGCTAAAAATATTGTATAAATGTGACACACAACCCAGTCTTTATAAAGCTTGTTCATAATTTGCACAATGTCTTTCTTCTCAGAATGTACTGATTGGTCTATTTGTCTTCTGTTATATCAGGTTGATTAAATAAACTTTAGTTACTGTGTGTCAGTATGTGTTATTCATACAAGCACAATCTGCTAATTATTTAGCTTTGCAGATACATATTAATGTAAACTTGTTGAGATAAATATTAATTATATTTGTCACTGACAGTCAGTTCACTCATACAAGATAGTTCACAGTTGGTAACATAATTGTAAATTTCTGGTTTATCATTCGACTGTCCCATGTATTTACATTTAGAAGTCGGGTCCAGTTCATAATTGTTTTATCCTTTTTAATTATTTTTTCCAGTTAAAAGATGTACATGTATTCTGTTCTTGGCCAAAATGAAAATAAAAATGGAATAAGTAAAATGTTGAAATCAATTTTTTATTTGCTGTAAATTACCCACTAGTCTGCGATCCAATGCATTTAATAATTATCTAATGAACAGATTAAATTGTGTTTGGTTCTGGTCTTAATTTCACTAGATGAAATCTTTTTCCACGCTGAAGGCATTTTGCTTGCAGCTCTAGGTGGAGATTATTTCTGGGCGAAATTTCTGCAAGGTAGACCAACATTTTGACATTTTCATTACTGGATGGGTTTCTGCAGGTATTTCCATCTAATTAGAAGAAAAGATTCCACCTAGTAACAGTAATTTGCTTATTTCGAGCTATATTCCACCCTGAATCTGCCTAAAAGTGATAATAAGGGGAATCTAGGCTAAATAAGCGGAATAAACAAATTCCGCATAGTAGTAGTAGGCGGAATAAACTGATTCCTCCTAGAGTAATTTGCATTATTTCGAGCTTATTCCACCCTGAATCCACCCTGAATCTGCCTTAAAAGTGATAAGCGGAATCTAGGCTAAATAAGCGGAATAAACAGATTCCGCCTAGTAGGCGGAATAAACAGATTCTGCCTAGTAGGCGGAATAAACAGATTCCTGCTAAATAATAGATGGAGTAATTTGCATATTTCGGGCCATATTCCGCCCTGAATATGCCCTGAATCCACCTAAAATTTATAATAAGTGGAATCTTAGGCTTTAGGTGAAATCCGCTTTAAAATTCTACCTGGAATCTGGTTAAAGTCAGGGCGGAAGTTTTCGTATGGGTTCTTAAGTCTTTATGATCCGATGACAAGATGCTTTTCTCACTCACCTAGGAACAACAAACCTTCCCTTCCATAACAATGTTCAATGAGTACTGCAGATCCCTACTGATGAAATCTGACAAGTCTAACAACAGGAATATGTTTAGTAGGAGACTTTATCAATAAAGGTGGAGCATTGTTATTTTCAGTTAAACTGTTTGAAAAAAAATAGCACTGGCTCTAATTCATGATGATTTGTAAAGATATTGTAATTTTTAAATGCTTTCAATATAAATGTGCACACACTTTGTTATACAAAAAAGCAGACTATAATTCTGACAGTGGTTCTAATCGATGATAACCAAAGATGGTGGGAAACTATAAATAGAAATTCTGAATAAAAGTCTCTGACTTGGACCACAAGAAGGGAGGAGGAAATTTGTCAAATATTAACAGGAAAGAACACAATTAAATTAATTTTTACCCCACAAAACTATATTAAATAAAATCTTAACTGTTATTATTATTACATTCCTGAAATGACCAACCTTAAGTGGGCTAAATGACTCATGACTAGCTGCCTATGAACATCATAACACAGACATGTCTTGCATGGTTGAAGCACCCTGCTGTGCCAAAACCACAACCAACATTTTTAGGCTGTCAATATGGAGAAGATTCTTCCACAAATCACAAGCCCTGAAGGACTACCCCCTACTGTTCTTGGTGAGCACCCCTGCATGAATCTGAGGCATCAGTGTGCAGGAAAGAATAAGGTTCTGGGTTATGTATTGGAACTCCAGCCAGAAACCTGTCACAATTTAACCACCAGCTCGCATGACAAAATTTTAATCCCAATGGAATCTGAACTGAAAGAATCTCCTATTTGGGAAACCAATTTGCTAGTAGCAGAAAGTTGATAGGCCTAGAATTAAGTATTGCTAGGGGAACTAGCTCGATTGCTACTTTCAGAGTCAATAGGAGAGACAAATAGTGGCGAGCGAAGTAATACTTTCAAATACTCTTGTTGTCAAGAGAAACAAACTGTCTATTAATCTGTGTTTCTTGTGTTTTGTTCGTTTTATTGGCACTTTAAATACATTAGTGACTACATCATGCTGACAATATGGGAACCAAGTACTCTGTGTGGAAATTCATTCCAAACTGAATTAAATTTTGAGGAGACCTCTCTTGGGTTGACAAGTCAGTGTCTTCCAAAAGAGTCACAGGTCTTTTAGTAAGACATGTCTGAGAACAATAAGCGTTAACCAGCTGCTGAAATACTGGATAACAGAAATGCCCAACAATTTTGAGTGAGTCATTTCTCCATCACCCTTATAAAGGCTCTTGGCAAGGAACCTGGGCCAAAGAAAAGAGCCTGAAATTAAAAAGATCTCCTTGACTACCATATTTGATGGCCTACAAGCTGATGCAGAGCAGAAGTCAAATGAGCAAATTTGGTAAATTTTTCATCTTTAATTCATATGCAAGTCGATGCTGAGTGTAAGAAAAGGCCAGATCAATACCTCGGCTTCAATTTTTTCACTTCATTCCACACAGCATCACAAATTTTATCCTATCTGTAACGAGGTTTCCTTTCAGGTTAGAATCATTAAATGTATCTAAAAGCACCTAATCTGTTTCACACGAAGTGTTTTAAATGTAGTATGTATTTTTAGCTACATATAATCACGGTGAACAGAAATTTGTTGAGTTACAGAAGGATACAATTTGTGATGCTTTGTGGGATTAAACTATAGTAATTTCTGGTTTCATACATATTAAAGGTATCACTGTAAAATTACATCATTAAGGCTAAAATGCTTTTTCCTGGATTTTTTAAATAAGAGATATACAAAGAGAGAGGCATGTGTACTCCATCGCATTTTTCTACTTGCACCTTGGGATCAAAATAAAATATGGTCCAAATATGAAAGAGAGAGATTTCAGCTCTTTCATGATTTTTGTACCTTACTGTCCATGTTTAGCTGAAGCTTTTGTCAAAGAAAGAAAACATTAATAAATTAAACAGTAAATGTAAACTTTGAAAATGCATACTATACTCCTTCAGAGTTTAAATATTCACGATATTTAGATCCATATAGACTCCATTTTTAAATCCCAAGAATGACCAATTCACATGCGGTCTAATTTTCGTTGCAAGTATAATGTCCTCTCCATTCCCAACAAATAAGATTATCTTTTTTTCAAGTGCATGTACCCTTTTGGTACTTAGGCAACAATTGCTTTTGATCTTTACTCATGCTAGATGTTACTTTAAATTGCTGACAGTTCTATCGACAAGTTCAAAAGATGTCACTCGTTGCAAAATTTACACGAGTAACCACCTGGCATTTCCTTTCATTATACAGTAATGTATTCATAATACCCTATGGGTGGCCTCATTTCCCTATTGGTAGCCTTACAGATATGATCAGGTCTGCCGAATCTTGACATCAAAGAGGTGCTTGCTTGGAAAACCTGACTACAGCTGTAGCATATTTAGCATGTAAATATCATTACAAAGCCATGTGATTCTTGGATAATAGAAGTGGCAATTAAAACTAGATGGATTTGCTTACCCAGTGATATTAATTGTTAATGGAATACAGTACTGCACTTGTACATTAGTAAGATCGCAGTCATCAGGTAAGTGAACAATGCAAGAATCAAGATATTTCTTTCTCTCTCTCTCTCTCTCTCTCTCTCTCTCTCTCTCTCTCTCTCTCTCTCTCATAATGGGGCATAATGTTTATTTAACTGTGACATTCAAGAAGAAAATATGCTGGAATATCTGTCTTTGTCAAGGTTATTCATCTTTTAACTTGTCAATGCTAATGCACACATAGCAATCAAATTTAAACAACGTATATTACTAGTACATGCTATTTTAGCGCAATTACGTTAATATTTAATAATGACGATCGAGTAATTGTTTAAAATCCTTCTCAATATGGGGTCCAATATTTTTTCATATATAATCTCGTCCCCAAAATGAAATATATTTTACACATTGTTTTTTTGTATTTCTTGCGAAAGCTTTCCATAAGAAAAAGTGTGATGTACGATAAAGCGAGTTGGATGACACAATCCATATACAAATTGATTTAGAGTATAAGACAAAACTACTAAGATTTTCTGGTCAAAAAGTATCATTTTACAGGCCAGCAAATACGGTAGACCAACATTAGGAATTTCCTGTTACACAGGATGATTGGGATGTGATAGGAAGATTGGAATGTGTAGGTAAGCTTCTTGGAGGTTTATAGAGCCAACCCAGTTATCTGCCCTTGTGATACTCATGACTGAGGCTATGTCTCCATCCTGAAGAGATCCTAATAAATCAACTTGTCTATTGCAGAAAGATTGTTAAGAGGAAGTGTTCATCCTTTCTTCAAAGTCAAGAAGATTCAGGAATAGAGTAACAGACTTTGAACATTTATTACCCTCTAGACTTCCTCCCTTCCTTGGAAGGGTGTACACCTCTTCCCCTAGGGATACCAATTTAGTCTATCAAAAGGGATTCCCTGAGAAATGTGTGGGATCCAGAAGTGAAGCCAGTAAAACTCCCTTATTGTGGAGAGGATCCATACATTGTCTGTTAGGTTTCTGAAAAACATCATAGCCTGGAACCTACTTGGACATCAGGATGAGGGGAACTTGGCATGAGATCAGGTGCAACTCCTTAGATTGGGCTTTCTCATTTACGATGGTCAGTAGACCACCTGCTTCTGCCCTATGTGATCACCCAGATGAATAAAGGACGAGTTATTGTTTCAAAGGGGATTTGGTGGCTCCATTAAAAACTTTGCCAAATTATGTTTAAGCAGGAAACTCTCTCAGGCTCAGGACACTTTGCCATTTTAGCCTGACCCAAAAGCACAGAAAATAACAACTGTTTTTAATAATTTTAATCTTGGAAGGAAGCGGTAGGAATTAAGCTGAATATGGAATTACCCTGAACAGATCCTTGCCAACTTCCAAAATGCATTTTAACCCTTTACCTCATAGAGTATATGGCTTTTTAGCCCTTCGATATGCATGTAGCAAAGGTACCCAGTGCAGTGCACTATAAATAGAACACCTATTACCTCCATACACATAGGCCTGTTAAACAGTGAAGTGTATTTTATGTTTAACAGCAATTTCAACCATTTTATGTTTTTGGTACACATATATTATGTATGGAAAGATTTAAGAGTAAAATCTGATTGTTATAGCTGTATAATTATTATTCACAGAAGAATTTTGTTATGTGTTTTAAAATCTTGAGAGAACTCGTTCACCGTCAAGTCAGTAAAGCCTCGTGACCAACCATAGCTGCCATTTCTCATGCTCAAAATTTACAAGTTCTTTGTCTGCGTCTGCATACTAAATCAGCTGAATTTGATAATTTATAAAAACTAATGGCTTCCAACATCAGTATCAGAGCCTTTACCTAAGTTATTGAAGCTTTCATAGTTGTGATTCTAATCGTGAAAACTCCAGTAAGTACTGAGCCAAATCCACGACCTCCATTTTGGAGAGTGGAGAATACAACCCAGTTACTTTAAATAGCAGATTTCCACCAGAGCATAAACAGTGACTATGTGATCTGAGGTAATGGTCATTCACACCAATGAATACAGTATCTAATGGGGGGGGGTTTCCCTGAAGGTGACACTATGAAAACCCGCTCAAAATGGCTGACGTTTACAGCAATCGTCAAAAGGCTCTTCCATGAGAATGGTGTAGAGGCACCAAAAAGCGCTTACATGTGAATCAGGTAGAGGCGTCCAAAGGCGCTTCCATGCAAATGGAATAGAGGCATCCAAAAGTGCTTACATGAGGTAAAGGGTTAAGTATCTAAAGTGGCATCTCTACAGAGGTGGAAAAGTTCTGCCAAAAGTGCCACTGACACTGGGATTAAGCATCTCATGGTTTTGGATTCAGCTCCCAAAATTCTCTGCAAGGCAGTTGTTGAAAGACACTCCTCCCTTGAAAGCTTGACAGGGACCACCATAAAGATATCAAAGTGTGTAGCTATGGTAACCAGGGTTTTAAGCTCCAAAGCTTCAATATCTTGGATGCTTGAATGGTCAAGCAAGCGAATATACCTTGAAGCCAACCACTGAAACAAATGGTCGCATGGTGAATGAATAATCTGGAAAACCCCATTGCTGCCTGACTGCCTTGTGTCAACTTCTACACTATGCCAGAACTCCCAAGTGGCTGAATGGTCTAAAGTGCTCACCGTTACGGATCACTGCCATCTCACCTCTGTCTGCGTGGGTTCGAGTCTCGGTCTCGGCCAATGTGGGTACATGAGAAAGCTTGCCAGTAGCTTCTCGTAGGTTGGTGCTTTTCTCTGAGGTTTTCCCAGGTTCTTTCTCCACCATTTATAATGGCTGGCATCTGCAGCCTATCCTGTGCTAAAAAAATGGCGTTAAACCCTACAACAACAACCAGAACTCCCAACCCTGTCAAACATCAGTAAGGCAGCTGATATATTTCCACATCTTTGATTTTCAGTAAGGTGTAACAAAATATCATGTGCTGCTGTTGATACCTTGGAAAACATGAATGAAAAAGTTCATGAATGTGATCTGATGCAACAAAAGCGTTATGTTCAACTGAAAAGTTTTTTATGTACCCTTATGACCTCTGGTTCAGTTTCAAAATCTACATTTCCAAAACCCATGGAGGTAAACAAATAATGGATTTTCTCTAACAATTTTTTTGTTTTAAATTAACTTTCTAATATCAAGTTCCAGGATATTTTATGACAAAAAGAAATTTCCAAAGAGGTTTCCTGGATATCTTCTTTGAATTCCAGTTCGATTCCAGGACTTCCTTAAGAACCAGGAGGGCATGGTGACCCCACAAGGAGCTTAACACCATTTTTCAGCACACGATAGGCTATACATGGCATTCAGTATATTTTAGTGGAGGAAGACCCTTGGATAAACGATCAACCCACAAAAAGCTACTGGCAGGCTTTCTCACATACCCACAATGGTTGAACTGAGACTTTCCATTTGGCATCAAGAAGAGATAAAAACAAGTCTTTTGGTGAAAGCATGATATCAATACGACCAGACATCTAGAAGAAGTAGGGAAAACAAGATTTTCAAGACAGCCACTGCCATTAGATCAGCAGTATTTTTAATTAGAGCAAACCATACATAATAAGTCTTCTGGTGAAACCACCAAGGAATATTTACATTCAGGAGAAGTAACCATAACAAAATTTTCATTATGGCCACTATGCTGTTCATACTGAACATCAGATTGGCACCATTCTCATTTATGACCAACTGGACATAATATTAAGTCTTCAGGTAGAAATCTTTGGCAATATATAACTTTTTGTTCAGGAGAAGTATCAGTAACATTTTCTAGGTTACAATTATGTCAGCCATAATGGCCAATTATGACCATCAAGATATAGTAAGAAGTCTTTTGATTAAAACACCATGTTGATATGACCATCGATTTAGGAGGAGTAGCAATAACAAGATTTTCAAGATGACCACTGCAATGACCATACAGGACATCAAATCAGTACAATTTTCATGCAGACCCAACAAAATAAGTCTTCTGGTGAAAACCTCATGGTAGTATTACTTTTCATTCAGGAGGATTAGTGACAACAAGATTTTTAACATGGACACTATGTTGGTCCTAATGGTCATCAGATTAGCACCATTTTCTCTTACAACCAACTCTACATAATACCAAGTCTTCGGGTGAAAATCCAATAGCAAATTACTTTTCATTCATGAGGAGGAGCCATAACACAATTTTCAAAATGGCCACAGTGGTGGCCATATTGGGAACCAGATCGTAATAATTTTTAATTTTGGATCACCTATACATCGAAACAAATCTTTTAGTGAAAACGCCATGTTGATATGACCATCCATTCAGAAGAAGCATTCATGCCAACCCCGGGCGAGAAAGAAGTACAAACCAAGTGGATGAAAATAGTAATCCATGCAGAAAAAGTGCAATCCACATATAACATGCTAAAAATCAAATAAACATATGTATAAAACAATAATTTACCCCTCTGGTCTTTTAACATCATTTACTGCTTCAGAGGGGCCCTGACTGTCCGAGCAGTCTAAAGTGCTCATCGTTCACTGCCATCTCACCTCTGTCTGCGTGGGTTTGAGTCTCAGGCTCGGCTAACATGGATATGTGAGAAAGCCTGCCAGTAGCTTCTCATGGGTCGGTGGTTCTTCCTGGGGTTTTCCAGGGTTTATCCTCCACCAGTTATACTGGTTGCCATGTATAGCTTATCTTGTGCTGAAAAATGGCATTAAACCCTACAACAACAACATTTACTGCTTCAGGTTTTCATATGTAGCACTTTAGCTTTAGAAAGCAACAGCCTGTCATGCTGCAATTCAAAACACTCTGTACCAGCCGAGACCATGAATGTTTTGCACACCAGCAAAGCACTAAGTACTGGGTTACTGAGCCTGGATCTGAATTTAGTTTTATTTTGTTAACAATACTGAACAATCTCTCACAGTCAGCATTAGCATGGTAAAGAACCAATATTCCTTACATAACCTTACAAAGAAGAAGAAATTTACATCTTCCTATGATTAGGTCTTTTAGCTGGGAAATAAAGTGCCACTGCACATCAACTCTGTCTGTATGAATTACATTGTCCAGTAGAATACCAACTTGATACTTCAGGTATTCTCCTTCCAGATGATCCAAGGTAGACAAGGGTGGCAATAGAAAGGGATATCTCTTGACAACAAATCTTCAACTTTTAAAGCTTTCTGACTGTCTCTCATTTACATCAGCAACTGACGCATTTAAAAACACTTCATCTCCAAATGGGAATCCGTAGCATCTCTAACATCATCATAGAACACTTTCACGGCAGAATTAAGTTCTATGAATTCTCTTGCATCTGTACCTATAGCCAGATCTTCATTAACTTTCTGGTTTGCTCTGTCATGAAAGTCTATAAAAGTCTGGCTGATATAATGATTTCTGGCTTAACCCTTTATCTCATGTAAGCACCTTTGGACGCCTCTACCCGATTCTTATTTAACCCTTTCCCTCATAGAGTGTATGGCTTTTTAACCCTTCGATACACATGTACCAAAGTTACCCAGTGCAGTGCGCTATAAATAGAACACCTTTTCCTTATTCTACTCAATACACATAGGCCTGTTAAGCAGTGAAGTGTATGTTACCTTTAACAGCAATTTTAACCATTTTACGTTTTTGGTACACATATAGCAGCAGAGAGGGTGAACCCTACAACTTTGCAGAGACCTTATTTTTGAAAATTAAGGGTTCCCTGAAAAAAAAAGAAGTTTTTGCCTTAATAATGAAAACTTCTTTAATTGACCAGATTTTTTCACAATCTGGTCACTACGCATATGTCCTTCACCCTCTCTGCTGCTATAAATTAAACAGCCATTATAGATATTATCAATATCGAGTATTGGAGAACCACACTCAGCTAAATTAGCTCGAGAGCGACTAGAGGCAATTAAAAAATATCTACCTGTTCGTGATTCTGTTAAGCAACAACTACAATCACGTCAGGAATCTCAAGTGGAATTTACAGAAGGTACAGAAAAATTATTTAAGCCGATTGTTGAACCAACGAAGAAAATTGTTACAGCAACTGAGGCAACACAAAGAGCTCTTGCAACATTGCCTGCTGATATTGCTGGCCGTATTCAAGCAGCTCAACCACCACCACAACCACAAGCACCACAACCACAAGCACCACAACCACCGCCTAAAAGACCAAGAACTAATATAATAGATAAATTCACTCCTGAAGGTATTGCTGCTATCAAGGACCCAAACCAAGTACTTGATATTGCCGCGTATGGATATTATGAAAGAGAAAAATATGTAAAAACAGATTATGTTAGATCTCTAAAGCATGATCATTGGCTCAAGGATGTATATCGCATCTATGCTAGTATTCCAGAAATCAGATCTAGTGAAGATATTAAGAATTTTAACGAATTTGGCATGGCTGTAAATAGATATGTAGAAGATGTTGAACGAGGTAAACGATTACCACCACAATTTGAATTACCACCACCACAATTTGAATTACCACCACCACAACAATTTGAATTATCACCGATATTAACACCGATCTCTAAAATAGAACGAAAAGTACGAGATATAAAACAACAAGAACAAAAACAACAAGAAATAATAAAACGATTACGAGAACAATGAAAAGCACCAAAATCATTTGAGCAATCACTTCGTGATTATCCAGAACCACAAAAAACACCACCGAAACCAAGTAAAAAGAAACCACCGAAACCAAGTGAAGAAGAAGATCAAGACGATCCTGGCGCAACTGGAAGTGGTTTAGGAAG